>JBBIGA010133822.1:0-21773 GCA_037576975.1 Alestes dentex | reverse complement strand
TGGCATCTGCTGATCCTTCCCCAGCAGGCCTGGTGGGTAGACTCTACTGGGGGGGATCACACATGAGTAAGGGGTTCTAGGAGAGAAAGTGTGAGGGGGGGAGAAAGAGAGAGGGAGGGAGAAAGAGAAAGAGAGAGGGAGGGAGAGAGAGAGAAGGGGAAAGCAGGAGAGAGAGAGAGAGAAAGAGAGAGAGAGAGAGAGAGAGAAAGAGAGAGAGAGAGAGAGGGAGAGAGAGAGGGAGAGAGAGAGAGTCCCAAGGGACAGGCATGTATGGAGACCTAGGTGGTTATTGCCACTTTGTGAGAACTGAGACAGAGAGATGCATAAATGAAGTTAATGAGATCCCATGAGTTTATTTGCTTTGCTGAACTGAAAGTGTGCAAAAAACACAACTTCCCACACAATATCCCCTCACCTCCAATGTTTTCCAATGTTTGGGGTCTGTTTCTTTAGTTTTACACCGGAGCTATGAGGCTGCTGTAGCTAACACATAAGCAAACCGCGTCAAACCCTTCCCATAACCAAACTGAGCTGTTTAGTGATCTCAAATGAGCTTGAATACATGGTTTCTCATACAGCTTCACTACGGCTTTTACAGTTTTTAGCTGCACTAACGCACTTTTGTGCATTTGAATCGATAATAGTGTGCCGTACAGCGTCAGAAACCACATAAGCACGTCTGTTTAAACTCATTTAACAACTTGAGGCTGAGACTGAGTGATGATGAAGGCACGCAGTTCACATAAAGTTAAAGCAACTATTAGTTGTTAGCCTGTCAGCAAACATGCCTTGGCTGATTGATTTAAAAGTAGAAAGCGCATACTGCTGCCACCGTTATCTACAATGAAAACGTTTTTCCGAATGTACACTGGCTTTCCCCCTTTAAGCTGGAAGTCGGTCTGGGTTTGGCTCATTCCCCCCACAAGCCCTTTAAAGTTCTAGGCCATTATTCCTTCTCCAGATCTGCTTGTCTCTTTTTTAAAACTGATGTTGTGGCAATAGGCCAACTGAACTGTGCAGATGTATTCTGCTAAAATATCAGGCAGACGTTCGCAAGGATTCTGATTAATCCGTCAAATCATAACAAGGATGGAGCACTGAGAAAACAAAAGCCGAACAAAACAAAAAGCAATAACCACGTGGCGGCTTATTTTTAACCTCTGTGAGTCGAGATGCTAAGAATAGAAGACAGATGGGGAAAATAAGGGACTGTGTGTATGTGTGTGTATTTGTGTGTGAGAGAGAGCGAGAGAGAGAAAGAGAGAGAAAGAGAGAGTCTGTCAGCCGAGATGGAGTGTCGATGTCCTGGTCTGGCCTGGCTGCCTCCTCAGTACGAGGAAAGGAAACTGTAGTTAAAATTAAATGTTGCTGGAAGAGATGAAGCCAGCAGATAAAAAAGTGTGATAGCGGTGTCCAGTAATTGCACAGGAATATTAGCCCTTTTTTTGTTACCCTATAAATAAACATGTAAAGAAATGAATGTGTTGACATAACACGTTTATTCTCCTGCTTATATTTTACTATAAGTCCGGCAGGGTGATGTATGTATTTATACAAATAATCCGACGGTAAAATGAAAAAAGTGCCAGCAATTGAATGCACCGCTCCCATACGGATCGTGTGACTCCAGTTTATAGGAGCTGAAGAGTACATCACAGCTTTCATAAAAATAAAAGAAAAAGAAAATTTATTTCCACATGAAAGCAACCCAATCATCATAATATGTCCACACACTGTGAAGGGACAGAAAGGTTTCGATATGACCGTGACAATCCGAAAGAGCACGAGCGCTAAAGCTTGCTGGTTCTAGCTATTCCCGTCAAGACCGAACATACAATTTCAACTTTCCTGGTAAACCTCTGACCAGTCATCTTTTTCACAGACACATTAAGAAGAAACCTATGAAGTGCAGCCTGTGTGTTTTATTCGAAAGCAGTTATTACTGTCATGGCCTTCATCAAGCATAGATGTTCAATCATAGCATGAGAATCCACTCAAAGAAATAAAACAGACTGTCATTTAGCAAGAAAGCTGCTGTTAGGGAGGCGATCTTCCTGAAACACTAGAGGAAGGCCTGATTGTGTGAATGGGAAACTCCTCCTGTTTAACAGTGGTCGGTATTAATGCAGACTTATTTCAGGATGGAACCCCGGCTCTTTTCACTGGAAGTTATTAGGAACTTACAGCGATCTGGAACTCCTCAAACCCAAACAATAGACATGCATGACCCTTGCCAAGCAGTGTGCTTCCCTTTCGAAATTAGCTCAGCACTTTACCCGGCTCTTCCAAGGAGGTGTTTTAAGTGTTGTTTTTTTTGGAAAGGGAAGTGCACCTCTTAGCTGTGATGTTGTTGGTGTAATTACAGAAAATATTTTGGACCTGACAGACATCCCACCTCTCCCAGACAGTCAGGGACTCTCTCACATTTTGATATCAGCTTCCTTTTACAGTTTTTTTTTTTCTGACAACTGAAAGTCTGTTATGTGGTTGGTAGGCTAGGTATTTGCTTAAATCATGCTAAAGTTATATTTTAAGCTGTAGGTTGATTTTAAACTGATACGTGAGGTCAACCTGCACATTTATGAGCATAATATTATTTTATTGCAACCACCAAAACCACTACTCAAGCAAAAATACAATAAGGTTTACCTCCTGCTGACGATTTTAACATTCTGTGAAACAAAATGGGCAGTGATGGTGCAACCTCTCCGAACCCGAGATGAGTTGTTGCAGGATGGAATTTCTGCCCTGAGGGGAAAAAAGTGTGATAAGATACAAACATGAACAGGAAATGTCCTCTCCTGACATCCATTTTGCAAGGTTTTATCAACACCTTGAACTCCACGTCATGTTCCTTAAACCATTCCTGAACACTTCTTGCAGCGAGGCAGGGTGCTGAAAGAGGCCACCGCCATCAGGGAACATCGTTTCCATGAAGGGGTGAACTTGGTATGCAACAAAGTTCAAGGTTTCCAAGCAGAACCTTCCCCAGAGCATCACACTGCCCCTTCCAATCTGTCTTCTTCCCATGGTGCCATCTCCTCCCCAGTCAGTGACTGACATGTGCAATATTGCCGTGAGCAATGTGCAATTTGTCTTGTTACGTTATTACTGTTTTGTCAATGCCTGCTGCCACCAAACAACTGAGGACACTCCAGTGTGTACCTGTATATATATTCACAGTGTTCATTCATATATATATATATATTTCCACTATGTACATATACACGTACACATATATGCTATATATGCACATATATTTGCAAACACATTCAAATGTCTATATGTATATTTTTTGCAGTCATTGTAAAATGTACTTTTTTATTTTATCTTCTTGTGTTGTATAGCTTTTAATCTATTCTTTTGCTGCTCGTACCTTTGTTCTGTCCGCTTTCCGCCGTTGCAATGCAAATTTCCCACTTGTGGGGCTAATAAAGGTTTATCTTATCTTACATGCACACAGCCATCCACATGATTCAGCAGACCTTCGTCTGTTGCTCAGTGGTCTAGTTCTGATGCTCATTTTTGACACTGTCTGCTATGGGTAGCATGGGGACTCTGACTGATCTCTGGATTGACACCTGTCTATCATAGCCAGCATGAAATTTTCAGTAAGTTCTGCTTCGGACCAGACAGGTTAGCCTTCGCTCTCCACTGACTGTTAAGTCCCACCCGTGTGGTAAAGTTGGCCCAGAGGGCCTTTTTTGTTTTCATGTTACGAAATTAACACAGTGCCATCTAACTCCGTTCTACATCACGCTGTTCTCCTTTATAACAACAGAATAAGAAGACTGTTTTCAGTAAAGTTATTAACATCCTAGTCAGAAAAATGCAGTTAGTGGGACTAGGTAACACTAAATACTGGGCCTACATTATTTCACAACAAACGGTTTCTTTGTATATATTCTAGTCTGGTTTTATTTTAGCAAGTAATAAAAAATAACATTTACTGCCCTTATATGCAAGCTTTGTACATTTTTTCAGATGTAAAGTATGCAGATATAGTCAATTGCTTTCATGTCTTTATTCTTAAATCTTTGTATGGGTGCAATATTGACTCCTTGCTCCTGGTCACATGTGCATAGCCCACCTCTATTTCAGGGGCAGCTATGAGAACATAAAGATTAGTGTTATGTTCAGGTTAAGAGGAAGATCTACTAGTAATAAACATCATGTGTTTGTGCCCTGTGGGAAAACAGCCGTGGAAATTAATGGCAGGTATCTGTAATCTGAGTGGATCGACGGTTGAGGTTCATGGCCTGAAGGACTGCGTTTCTTTGTTTCCCAGAGTTCTCTGTTTCCGTCTGCCGCGGCCTGGACTGACAGTTGAGCTTGGGATCAGGACAATGGAGCCCACAGCTCCTCTGAGATCTGAGTGGGAGTTGGTAATGAGGGTTTAAAGATGTGACTGCTGGCAGCTGTGGGTGGGTTTTCGGTCAGGCCGTGTCAGTCCTATGCACCCTCTTCTATTTTTTGTCTTTTCCAGTTTTACGGAGTTGAACCTGAGATAAGCTAAAGGTAGGAGAACAGCTAAAAAAATAATCTGAGGTGAACTGTCTCTATTTAAAATGTTATAGGCCTTCACACAGGCATAAGATTCCCATAGCCAGAGTAACTCTTAACTCTTGGCACAGGTGATTAATTACCTCATCAGCTAATACCCCCCTTCAGTCCTCTTAAACAGATCTTTCTGTAGTTCAGTGATGGAAGTGAGAAAGACATTCTCCTGTCTGAGATCAGTGCACCATTCTTCACCATTATCAAGTCTACTGTGTGCGTCATTTGTTAACTCCTTTTCTTTGAAGTCCAAAAATAAGGTAATCTCGTTTAATCAGTGCCTCGTAAACATAAACAAAACGCTTTAGTGAAAGTGTGTCAAACAGTGAATTAACTCTGTCTCCCATCCCCCATTATGCCCTTCACACATTGGCTCTTCTCCAATACACAATGGGATTTGTGGTGCAGGGAGGCCCGATGTTTTTTTTTCTTTCAAGCGCATTTACAGAGAACATCTACTCTACTTACCTGATCAATATGTCAGCAGTAGTAAGAGGTCTGGAAATGACATGGGTGATTAGTAATCAGAAGACAGATTAGTAAGCTATAAGCTCTGTCTATAATTTAGGACAAACTGGTGGCATCCCCTTTAAATGTTCCGTCGTTTAAAGGGAAATTCCAGCAATTAGTCATTAGTAATTAAACCGTTAATATGATGGCAGTAATTCAGAGGGGTTGGTTGTGAAATGCACCATTCTAGAGAAGCTTACTAAGTCAGAATTATCCAAAGGGATAGTGATGAGAATCAGACGTCTGATAAGTTTACTTCCTCTTGAAGCTACCACACACAAACATCTAACATGAATATGTATGTACATATACTACTGAATTATGGGCAGAGAGGTACGTGTAGTGTGCTGTCGTGCATTTTTCCATGTATAACACTAATTTGCCTTTGTCAACATTAAATATAAAAACTAAGAGGACATGTAGGATAATTGATCATATGAAATAAAATGCCTTTGTGTTGTATATATCACAACCCCTGGCACCCACCACCAAAGTCAGTTTGGTTTGGAAATGCTCCATTCTACAATTATTAAAGAATTATTATTATTAAAGGGGCGGTGATGAGAATCAGACATCTGATAAGTTTACTTCCTCTAGAAGCAACCACACACACACATACACTACTGGTCAAAAGTTTTAGAACACCTCAGTGTTTCAAGCTTTTTTTATTGAAATTCAAACAGTTCAAGTCCAAAGAATAGCATGCAATGGTACAAAGGACAGTGCTGAACTGCGAGAGGTTTAAAAATGGTAAGGGTACCCAGAAGTGGGAAATAATTCTGTAGCTCCATGCAGGACCTCTGGTATGTGCCGAGTTGGTCAGTTCGTCCTACAACAAGATAGTGTCCCAAAACATAAGTCCAAGCTCTGCCAGAACTACCTCAGAAAAAGTCTCCAGACTTAAACCCCATCTAGCTGCTTTAGGATGAACTGGACAGAAGAGTGAAAGCAGAGCAACCTATAAGTGCTGCACACTTATGGGAACTTCTGCAGCTGGGAGGAACTTTCTGCAAAGTGAACAATGAGACATTGAACCGCTTGAATTTCACTACAAAAAGACAGAAAAAGTGGGGTGTTCTAAAACATTAATCTGCCTTTATCTGCATTAAATATAAAAACTAAGAAGTCATGTAGAATCACTGGTCACATGTCATATTCAGTAAAATGGCTTTGTGTTATATATATCACAACCCCTGGTCTCTATCTCCACCACTGTGAAGGACTTTTTCAGTGCACCATCTCATGTCAGACCACTCATAATTTTGTTTCGCTTTATTTACCTAATGTTTTTTTTATATATTTATTTTTTCAAAGGAGTTCCTATAAAGCTCTTCTGGTTTAATGGCATCCCAGTGCTTAAACAGAGACAAAGTAAACTGTTTAAGCTCATGAAACTAACATTTAGAGCCCAGCAACCTCCCACCCCAACAACCAGGCCCAGTGATCCTGACTTCATCCACAATGGTGTAGCGTTCCGCACTCCTGTTACTATGGAGACCTGCCTGCGTCTTCCAAACTTGAGAAAGACCAATGGCTGGGCTCGGACCATACTACGTTTTTAATAGGGGTGTTCCACGTAGTTGGGTTATTTACCTTTCCTAATCCAATTATTTTTTAGAATTAACACTTTATATATCCGAAACAAACACCCTGTTGCGAGCTGATAGGGGACTTCATTCTAACGGTCTGAAATTACCTTTCTTTTTATTTTCTTTCGTCTCCGTGTTAGTGGTATCTTCCCCGCAGAAATTGAATCAGAGAAACCTGGTGGGAATTTTTTAAAAATGAAAACAATGTAGGACCACTTTGTCACTCTGTCGCTTCTTAAGTTAACAGCCTCAGTGTTGACATTCTCACTAACTACTGCAGTGCTGTGCAGGTAAGTGCCTCGGGGGTTATTTAATGTCCCCCCTTTTTAGTCATAAAGACCACCAGGGTAAAGTTAGACAGCTAGAACGCTTATAGCTGACCTACTAACTTACTTTCTTGCTAGCTGCCTAGTCAACAGATCACCTTAACGGTTTTTTCTTGCTTGTTTAAAGACGTATGTTAATGCATATGGATGCTTGCGTACTAACTAACTTCCAGGTTTTTTGCAGGAACTAAAACGTGTTGCTTTGCCTAGGTATAATAACTTGCATAACTCAAGTTTCTGTTTTGAAATGGCAAGTGAACTTAGCTGGTTCATAACAGTTACTGAGGTCTGAAATCAGTGGAGTTCCTTGGCGAAGGATTTTAGTAGACACGCTGCTTAAACTTGTTTCTGTAACTTTTACCTCCAGTTTTAAGACTATGTTCTAACACACTGACAGCTACAAAGTTAACTGCATCTCTCTCTCTCTCTCTCTCACTTTTCCAAAACTTTTATATAAACAAAGGAATTGGATGCCTGTCCAACAGGGACTTTAATGATATTACATTCAAATAGATAGACTTTTATATACATTTACGGCGTTTAGCAGACGCTTTTTATCCAAAGCGACTTCCATTCCTTAACTACAGGGGACAGTCTCCCTGGAGCAATCCTACCCACTGAGCTACCACCACCCCATTTGCAGCTACAGCTCACAGCTTCCCCTCTTCCACAAGATTTTGGAGTTTCTGTGGGAATTTGTGCCCATTTATGAGGTCACTGATGTTGGACAAGAAGGTCACAATCTCTATTCAAGTTCGCCCCAAAGGTGTTGGACGGGGTTGGGGTCAGGGGCTCTGTGCGGGCCGGTCTAGTTCTTCCACACTGAACTCATCCAGCCATTTCTTTATGTGGCACAGTCATGCTGGAATAAAAAAAGTTCTTCCCCAAACTGTGTCCACAAAGTTGGAAGCATGGCATTGTCCAAAATGCTTGAGACACTTGTATCCGTGGCTATGAATTCAATAATTAAGAGGTGTGTCCCAATACTTTTGTCCATATAGTGTATGTTTGAGTATGTTTTTACCACTCTGTATTCAAGAAAGCAGAACAGACAGGAAAGACTTCTGGTCGTCCTCATTATTAAGGAAAAGTGGCCTTGAGGGCATGAGAACTTCCTGTATTATCCTGATGGCTTTCCTCTCTCATAAGCTAGTCTATATTTGAGGACCAAACCCCTCAACTGTATATGTGTATCTGAAAACCACTAGATTCCAAATATAAAGGTTTCATATGGATTTTTTTTTAATTTCATTTGAATCAAACAGTTCACTCAACCTTTGCTAAGTGTAAACATGTGCTTTATATTTGAATATACCAATATTGACACTGCATAGTCACTGTTTCCTCCGGGTGAATTCCC
Organism: Alestes dentex; assembly: GCA_037576975.1. NCBI lineage: Eukaryota > Metazoa > Chordata > Actinopteri > Characiformes > Alestidae > Alestes > Alestes dentex. The sequence continues at coordinate 13,431 of JBBIGA010133822.1, read as the reverse complement.
TGATTCATAAGATCTTTAGATCTTTCTTTGGAAGCAAGTATTGTATGTTGTGCAAACAGTGTGGTAATGAAGTTAATAGGGCAGTTGGGTGTCTTTACATGAGTTGATTATTTTCTTTTCTGCCATAACTTTTTCCTAGGGAGAACACCAATTAGCCTTTTCCGTTGAGACATCCCACACTGACCTTTTTCAGTATTTATAAAAAAAAAAAATTTGAGGAAAGGACTTGCACTGGTGCATATATACTGTCATTTCTTTGTAGCAGAGACATTTACTGGAGACCTTTACACAGGCCCGGTGTGGTTGCTTATTTTAATTTAATTCATTTATTATTAACTCTGAAACTATTATGAACTCTGAAAAAACTCTGTTTGATTAAAGAAAGTAGCAGGTATTGACAGGCTTCCCACAATTAACAGGACACAGTATTTTAAAATACAGATTTGAATAATTACACAGAGATACTGCTTGTTAGAATTCAGCTTTGTCAACACAATGAGATTCCTTGTAGTGAAAAGAGATTAGATGAGACTGTTTTAGTATTGTTTTCTCTTGTCTGATAATCTGGTGAAGTGTTATCCTGATTACTCTTTCACCTCCCTAATTTGCTTTTTGAACAGAGCAATCAGACTCTCACCCCCTCAGACTGCATTGTTTAATATTAATAGGGGTCTTGAGAGGTATTACTTAAGGGCTGGATGGTAGCAATGAGACAGAGATGTTGTACACTGACGTGTAAGCGTTTAACCTTAAATAAAACAGTGATGTAGGGTTCAGCTTGAATTGTTTAGTACTGATTTTACATATATATATATATATATATATATGTGTGTGTATGTATGTATGTGTATATGTATATATAATATTTCATATTCACATTCACTACTGGGTTAATAGATTGGCTTTTATTTAAAGTATTTTTATATTATTTAGCCTAAACAGTGTTTAGCAAAAGTTAGAGGGCCCATACCCTTTATATATAAATGCTTAACCAGAATGTATTTTTAAAGAATCCTGGACTGCTTTTTGACCAAAGGTCATTTATATATGTCAGGAATATAGCATGTTGAATTGTATTAGGTATAGAGAGGTTTGAAAATGGTCTTGCTGGTCTTGGTAAATAGAACCACGCAAATATAGGATAAGGGCCCATTCCTAGACTTGGATCAAGCCTAAGCCTACGCTGACTGAAACTGTTTTTTTTTTTTTTTTTTAATTTACCCTGACACTGAGACCACTGGCAATAATATTGTTTATTGTTCTGAATGTACTTAACCATTAGACTCTGTGACCTGTTTTTGTTTTAAGCACTAAACTGCTGTGGTGACCTGAGTTAGAAAGGGTGAAGTTAATATTCAAACACGTGCTGCTGCCTAGTAGACTTGGCTACAACAAAAATGTTGAACATTGAACGCTTCAGAGAAGAGCTGTGTGTGTTTGTTTAGGGGCCAAGCCAGTTAGTGTATATGGCAATTTCCATGATGTACACAGCCTGTAGTTAGACCTCGAACCACAAGAGCTGTTTTTTAAGAGAAAAATAGCTTTTCCATGGCTTTACCGTCATCATCACTGGTTTCCTCCAGCAAAACACTCTACCATTTCGTAATGGCAGCGTCCATTAAGATATTCCAGTGATTTTATTTTATCCTAAAAGGCATTTTGAAATCAGACATTTAGTCATGCTCTTATCTGTCTGTAAGCCTGTCTTTCGTTACTTTGCTCAGCCGACAGCAGCACTGTTAGCTTATGGCGATGACTTTGCTGTAGTCTATATCTGTGCAGCTGCTGATGTCACTGTTTTGGAGATGAGCCTCCAGCAATCTCAAGGCCTTGTGAAATGTTGGATCTTCTGCAGTTTCATTACCAGAAAGCATTCTGCTCCTATTCTGGGAGATTCTTCATGACATCACTCTCCCCCGTGTCTCTGCTGACTGTTGTTTATGGTGTCTGATGAAGGCCGCCCCACTGTGTTGCAGCTCGGAGTTCCCTCGGGGCGTTTCAGTTGGGGCCAAATGTACAACGTAGACAGAACTGTGGGCATCCCAAGATTACTGTGTAGACTACTCCCTCTCTTCCTTCAGCCCCTCCAGAAGTATTCTGGTCTTTAACACACACACACACACACACACACAACCCCCCACACACAGAGTGACACATCTTTTTCCTGCCTTCAGGTTTGACTACATCATATTGGACTGTCATTTGTACATTGATGGGTGCATATTCCATGAAACCGAGATGTTACTGGGGCTGACGCAGCAGTGTAGGATCTTTTAATACGGAGTTCTGTTCTCAGCCGTGGTGGCTATGAGAGCATAACTGGACCTGTTTAATAGGATGTAGTGATACACCGTGTTTTATTTAGAAGCATATAGTCCTTTCCTACTTATCACACAAAAATGGTACTTATCATGGAGGTATGTAACAACACAATATATCCAACCTTAGTATATTGTGTATTGTGATATCTTCTAGTATTTATAGATATGTGTTTAGCACATAGCCCATCCCTGTCTATCACAGTTAAAATGATAATGTTTAGGGGAGAGTATTTTGGTTTATGAAAAAACTAAGATGAAAGTCTAAGATGACTCTCTCCTCACAAAACCGCTACCAACAAGGTCCCTTTGTGGACCTGCATGTACCTTGCACTGTGTCACATGCAGTACACAAGGCACTGCCCACACAGCATCACAGAGCAGCTCAAACCTGCATCAAAGTTCTGACGAGTGCTTTCGTGTGTAGGCTGTTGTGGCTCCCATCCTACTCCTCTTCTGAAGAGTTTCTCCCTGTTTGGCCCAATCAGTGCTTTGCATGCGGTTCATGCCGAACACTGTAGCCGCATTTGCTTTAGGCTGTAAATTGCTTTGATGTCATTTTGCTATCAGGCCAGCCAGGGGAGGATCATTCTGCCTCTAATTTAAGAACAAATGGCTTTTCTAGTTGTCTGTTGACAGGGTGAAACGAGGTGACATGGATTCTGAAGAAAAGACAGACGATTGTCTCGATGACAGACAACAGGATGGTTTCTTCTACAGCTCATACTGCTTAGACTCCTAACAGCTATGGTTAAAGGCAAATTGTTTTTAAAATTGTGCATAATTCAATTGCATGGTCAAAGTCATTCAGAGTGGTTTGATGTGAAATGCTGCATTCCAGTAAAACTTACTGGTTTTTTTTTATTTTTTACAGTGGTTATTAAAGGAACCTACAGCACAAATGTAGCCATTTTATTTGACAACCAAAACGACTGGTGAATGTACATGTGATTGTTAGTTTTTGTATGTTGATAATGGTAAAGCCGTGAGCAATGGTAAAGCAAGTCCAAAACAATAAGTGACACCATGCATGTACCTGCTATTAATGTTATTTTATTTATTTTTTTTCTAAGCATATGTGGCTAAAACCTTCATTCTGAACTCTCTTAAAATAATGGCTCAGGCATTAGACGTTTTCTGTGTTGACTTTCTCTAATGTAGGTTTTAGAGGCATTAGATGTCTGGTTCCTATCCCCACTGCTGGGAACAGTTCTGACTTGAAAAGTTTCTTTAGAGCTGAGCATTTCACATTATACCACTCAAAATGAATCTTATTTACATTGTAATGATTTCGTTATGCAGAAAATGGGAGACATTGGTAGAATTCCCCTTGAAATATGACTTGACTCTTGCCTATAGTGAGTAATCTTATTCAGTTGCTGACTTCACTTGTTCCTACCACATAAGTTATGCAGAAACTGCCACATGGAACTTTTTCAGTCATGGAATGTATAAGACTTCAGAAACCACACCGTCCTTTTCTTCATATTTCTCTCTCACACACACACTCACACTCACACACACGGTGCTTTCTGCAGCCTTGAGGTTTCCTTGACAGGATTTGTGGAATGTGAGCAGGATGCCACTTTTCTGCCGAGGTCCTCCCTAGATAAACAGCCCATTCCCAGCGCCCTCTCTACTTTACTCATACCCAGCTAACCAAGGAAGCCGTGCTTCTTCAGTATTAGTGGGTTCAAGCCTCTCACTTACAGCCCAAGCACTGTGACTGAGAGTACACTCAGCCTTACCCCATGTGTGTATTTGTGTACTCACTTAGAAGCAGTTGGTTGGACCTGTTGACCTTGTGTGTGTGTGTGTGTGTGTGTGTGTGTGTGTGTGTGTGTGTGTGTGTGTGTGTGTGTGTGTGTGTTGCGGTAGGTGTGGTGGCTCACGTGCACATGTTTGACCTCAAGAGAAGTTAGTCTGTCTGTATTTGTAAACCTACAAAAAATAGTGCACTGGTCGTGTAAAATTAATTTTCTGTTTTAGTTGTTTTGACAGATTCCCAGTAAGCAAAGCTTTAGTGTACACTTGAATGTGAAACAGCGATGTGTTTAGAAATGAATGTATATGGAATTGTAACTCTTTAATTCAACTTGTCAGTATACTCTACTGTGCAAAAGTCTTGGACACTTATGCAAATTGTTTACGGTTGTTGTTTCTCCGTGTGTGAAAACGTGTCTTTCTACTAGATTAACATGCTTTTCTGCAAGGTTAACATCAGAATAAATGCAAACAATCAAGAAAGCAGTTAAAAAGAGTCAAGATTTGTTTTGTTTGTTTGTTTGTTTGATATTTTGTGAGCCGTCAGGAGAACGCCGGTTCGGTTCCAGATTCCTCCTCGGTTCCTCCAGCCGTTGTCTGGATTTGTGAAACTCCATCAGCAGCTCCTGATTTAATTTAATGAAGGACTGATTGAGTCAAACCAGGTTTCTGATGGAAACTACAAGTAACACTGGGATTCCACCAGGAACACATTGTACATTGTACATTTATTTGTATTTTATATTTGTATTTATTCCATTTCATTTTATTTAATATGTTCAGTTATAATAATGTAAAAGAACTCATCTAAACAGTTTTTTAAATATAAGTTTTGCAGGTGCCTGAGACTTTTGCACAAGGCTGTAGGTGAGGTAACGTACTATTCATACTCAGCATGATTCACACTGGGTGACTGTGACTGCGTGAGCAACCATGCTACTGTTTTGAAGGCTCATGTGCAGGCACTGAAGAGCTGGGTGTGGGAGAGCTGATTTAGAAGTGAGGAAGCCTGTTTGGACATGCCTGTGTGGAATCTAAGTTGTAAACGGAGATGTCCATGTGCAAACGAGGCTGGTGAGCAGCCAGGACTTACGTATGTGTCTGTTGTCACGGCCTAAGGCAAGGCCTATGATCTTCCATATGAAAGATGGGTTCCCGCAGTAATCCTGCACCCATAACTTTTCTTCTCTAATCCTCTCATTCAAAGGGCCTGCCACTCCTGCGAAGCTCAGATGGATGGCTGGGCAGTTCACTGCTTCTGGGTCTGAGAGCAGCTGGCAGTGACAGACGGGTGCTCTTGCAGTAGGATCGGCTCTGTGAGGTTAGCATCAAATCTGTGGACATCTCAGCAGCTTTTGGAGAGATGAAATTACAGCCTGGATGCGAGGAGTCAGGGAGGTGCAAGTTCAGGGGTCACTGGAGCTTAACCTCCACCTCGGAGAGAAAGTTTGCACTTGAGAGCCGTAGAACTGTAAGCTTGTAGCTGGTTGCATGACATCTTAACTAAATTTACACAGCATTTTATCACTTGCATTCACTTTCACCCTGCATACATTCACTTTAGGGAAAATAATTAAGTGAAGCGCAATGTAAAAAAGCCCCTTACTCCAAACTGAGTTTTATTACCTTACATTTTAAGTTTGGCCTTGAAGTATTTCACATAAGTATTAAGGTGTTTTATACAAGAGGTAATTGGTCTCTTAAGGAAGCTGAAGAAAAGAAAAACAGTTTGCCAAAAGCTGTGGTGTCCTGCAAGAACTAACATCCTTCTGGTGCGTAACATGTTGATTTTACAGTATTTCATCAGGCGTACTCCTGTTTCCAGCGCCCCTACTCTTTTCCTATTTAGCTCGCTGTGCTCTGTGGCACGACAGGAATGTGCTGCTCTTCAGCCGTGCTTCAGCTTATACCCAGGTGGAATCAGGCACCTGCAGGGCTTCTAACCTCAGTGTGGACAGAATTACAGCTGTTTCTATAGAGGTTTGTCACTATAGAACTAATGGTATTAGTTCTATAGAATTGGTGCTTATTGTGTTGCTCAGACATGGCCCCCTGGAACCGGAGGTGTAGGTTTCAGATGGTTTACGTCAGAGGAAAGTTTAAATGATCATCACCTACACTTGACAGGCTTGGTTTTTGGGCCCATTGTCCCAATGAGTTCAAGGTTATAGTAGGAATTTAGGCCTTTAAGGTTAGTAGAGCTGTCACTTTTGATTTATATATGAGTAGTTGAGTAATGTAATGATTATTTTAACAGCAAAAGGGCCATTCCACTGCTTAAAAAGTCCTGCATAATTCAGTCATTGAGATGGAAACAGTCCTTCAGAGTGGTTGGTTGTGAAATGGTGTATTGTAGAGGAACTACTTTACTACTTACGACTTAATGTGAATGAATAGTACCTGCTATCGTGCTACCTGCTCTGAATGGTTCTTTTAAAAATACATGGCAAAATCATTTCAAACATGTCTTAAAATATCTCAGAATTATCCTAAAACAAAGCCTCAGACAAAATATGCGTAACATTTTAATGTAATATTGTAACCAGTTTCTGAGGCAATAAATGCTTTGGATGTCTGGTTCCTATTGCCAGCACTATAAACAATCCTCAGTTAACTTCTCTAGCATAGAACTTTTCAAATCAACCCACTCTGAATGACTTTATTCAAATATAAACAGTTTAATTATGGAGAAATTTAAAAAGAAATCTGTGGAAGTATGTGTAGTTCAAACAGTAACAGTTGACTTTATTGAATAGTAGCTAACCAAATCTTTTCAAAGAATCCAGAAAATCTATTTGGAAAAAGACAAATTAGGAAAATGTTACAAATGTATATCTAATTTTTACAAGTATATCTATTTTTTTAATCAATTACTGTCACCATTGTTTGCTTGTATTGACAAACGCTCCTTATAACGAGGCTTTCTGTTGTTGATCTTTATCCCTAATTAAGTATGGTTTCTTCAGCGGGAGTTGACTGCTCGTGTAGGAATTGTGCTGTATATGGACCGATGTCTGTATTCAATATTTGTTACTGTGATAGCCTGTAAACACAAGAGTCATGAGTACGTTGGCTTTCCAGCGTTCTGCTTCATTTGTTGAAGCATTCATTTCGTAGCGCTATGACTTTTCCTCTCCATCCTCAACTCCTTTCCCTTCTGCTCTCAACCACTTTTGGCTCCACAGTGGGATCAGACTGAGCACTGAGAAAACGGTGCTGGTCTATTGCTTGTTATGCGGCTGCCTCTAAGAATGGAAACACACAAATACACACGCCCATACTCAAATGACTCTGCTCCAGTCTTTTTCAGGTAATTCCACAGAGAAACCAGAATGCCTAATGACAGGATATCCTTATAGCTACACTTCTAGTGATTTGTTTCTGTAACCCCCCACCCGCCCGCTCTTTGATGGGCCAGACCGACTCTGTTATATCACTTCCTTAACATTTAACACAGAGGTGGAAAAAAAGGTGGAGACGCTGGATGGTGTGGAAGAGCTGGAAATGACAAGTGAGAGGTGTTTTAACAAATGACTGCTTAGACTAACCAAAAAGTAAAAATAAGAGTCTGTGGAAAATCAGTTTTAGGACTGAATAACAGGTCCAGAAGCAGGAGACTTTTAATGCGTTTATTGTGCATTAATGAACTCTTCTTCTCATGTGCCCACTAGGAAGTGTTGTTCTTCCTGCCTGCACTTGAACAGTGTTGATTGGACACGCTGGGTGGAGCCAGGGAGAGAGAGGAGGGGGTATATTTGAGTTGTTGGCTCACTCACACACACACTCCCTCACATGCGTTTCGCCTCTTCAGAGTAACGCTACTTTCTCAACCGGCATCTGCTCTCAATAGGACATCTACACTTGTTTTATAGCTTTTTTGTCTCAATAGACAGCTCTTCACACCTTATTGGTAAGTTGCTGCACAAGAGTAAATGAGTGTGTTAGAAATGCCTGATAGCATATAAAACTGTTCATGTGAAAACTGTGTAAAATAGTTATAAATTATGCAGTTGTAGTCAGCTTTCGAGTAACTATGCCTCTCTTTGTCTGCTGAAACTTCGATCATTTTGAAACAGTTTCCTTGTGCTTATAATGGTAGAACAATCCTGCTATTGTGTTTTAGTCTTGAAGTATCTGTTGTTATTTAGACTAGAGCACGTAGTTGCTTCGCGGATCAATGTTGTGCTCAGAATGTTAATGAGTGTCTGTGTTGTGGATCATTGAGGGGGTTCATTACCATACGATGAGTGACCATAAGCTATTGCTCATTAAACAGTGCTTTAAGTGAAAGGTGACAAAAGCTTTCTGTCCTTGGACGTAATCTGTCCTTGGGATTTTCCTATCTTATAGTCTTATTATAGTCTTATTAAACAGGCATCGGTTATAACAGTGGATAAATTAGTCTGCAGGGTGGCAGGAGGCTTGTATTGGTAATTAGATTTTCTCATTTATAGATGCTTTGAGCTCATACTCTTATATCAGTGTTGCCCCAGATGAGTGTCAACAATGTCCAGTAACAGGAGAAGGGAAAAGTCAGGACAGGGAAACTTTATAGAGCTGTGTGTGTGTCTGTGTGTGTGTCTGTGTGTGTGTCTGTGTGTGTGTCTGTGTGTGTGTCTGTGTGTGTGTGTGTCTGTGTGTGTCTGTGTCTGTGTGTGTGTGTGTGTCTGTGTGTCTGTGTGTATGTGTGTGTGTTGTTGCCATATCCTCTTGAACAGGAAGACATACGGAAGCCGCCTCTGTCAGTGGGGCAGTAGCCCCTGAGAAGTTGGTTGTCAGAGGTCCACTAAGACTGACATTCCAGGGTCAGTCACTGGATGATGACTAAACACTGTTAATAATGGATCTGGGTGGCTGCTTGTAGGTTTGGAGGCATGAACACTTGTGTTTTCTGTGTCCCCGTTTTTTTGGTGTGTCTTGGTGTAGTTGTTAAGTTATTCCTGTTTGTGTTTGTGTCGGTGAGACTGTGGGAATGTGTGGTTGTGGTGATTGCGGTGGAAACGGGCAAAGACAACATTCAGAACCAGCCGAGTTTGCAGTGACGCCACGGGGGCGCTTGCAACAGCACCATGGCTTTGTGATTATACTCTGACTACAACAGGCCATGTGTCATTATGTTCATGAGTGTGTGTGTGTACATACCTGTGAGTACTTGTTTTTGCGATGATCCATCACTCAGAATGTAATTATGTCTTTGTGTGAATTTGCCTGTCCTTTTCCTTGTTTTTTTTCCCTTCTACTTTCCAAGGCTTGGGTAGTGTTGTACAGAGCTTGAGTGAGAGGGCAAAGTTATAATTGATGGACCATTTGTCTGCTGTCTTTCTTGATCGATACTTAGAAGGGGATGGTCTCATTTTTCTTCCACTGGCATTGGTCAGGCAGAATTGTTGCTAGGCTGACAAAGAATGGACCTGAGCTAAAGTCACGTTACTTTAGAGTGCAGACTGACCTCAGGCGCCTCAAGTGACCTACACTGAATAGACTACAAAAATAGAGCACACGTTTGAAACACTAACTCGGTAACAGTCTTCTGATGGATCACCCAGGTCTGATCCATCTGTTTGAATGGTGTCGTCCTCTCCTGGGAGCTTGCAGGTTACGTTACTACACAAATGAAGAATGAGACCCTGGTGGATTTGGCCCCAAAGACCCTGAATCAGATGACTTATCTCTAGCCTCAGATAGAGGGCTTGGCAGCGTGTGATAGGAGAGAATGGGAGACATGAGAGGAATGTGTGGCCGCAAAGCAGCGGGCCAGACTGTTGGAAGGGTTTCGGGCTATGAGCTGGCTCATATCTGTGCATTTATAAGAGAAGCACAAGCTGAAATGTTCTTATTACTCATTGAGGATGTGGTTTTCTCTGGTTCTATTGTTCTGGTCTTTTGCTGAGCCTCTGAGTAATGTATTTTTCTTTTCTAATATGGACAATGCCTGTCAGGGGTAGTTTGTCTGCAAGAGGGGTCTTATTGAGGCCATGGGGGCAGCTGAACTGCCTTCTCTTATTTGATTATCTTATTACAATCAAGTCATGAATAGATGTGTACAAACAAATACTTCCCGCTCTTCTCCATCATCCCAGTGACAGATACAGTGTTTTGCAACCTTTGTACCGTCTGCCCTGGGGATTTTTTCAAAACTGTCTGGAATATTGAATTAAACAAACTCACAATATGGACAAAGTATCACATTGCAGTTATACTGCTGCCTGTTCCAAATGTAATTATGGAATACATTAACATCACACTTGAGAATTGTTAATGTAACGTGGTTAAAGACTGACATGTAGTATTTTTGACTGAAATGAATTGTGTTTGTTTGGAGCGACTTATTTTCTAGCAAATGCACTGATGGATGTCTGTGATTGGTCCAGATGTGCACAACATACAGTAAAACAATCGTTGATTGGTTGAGACTCATAAGCATACTGCAGACTTTCGCAGTAGCAATATTTTGAACCATAGTGTCATGATAAGGATTATAAGTGATATTATGTGCAGACAACACAGGCTAAATGTGTGTAGGTGTCCTTGCTTGGCACACTAGGAGGTTAATGGCAGTGAGCGTTGGTCTGTGCTCTTGGTCATGGCAGGATGTAGTGGATGAATGTCTGGGTGGTACAGCTGTGGACAGTCAGCCCTGTAGACAGGGTTAGGCTTCACACAGGCTGTTAGGGCTGTGAGCTGCGTGGAGAAGGCACGGGGTTCAGGGTGCACAGTGGTTGTACTATAACAACTCTATAACGCTCTAATGGCTCCATGCTCAGAGTTGACTTTGTCCTGCAGTGGGTGTAAGGAGCGTCTGTATTGTGCTGTCCTGCATGTTGGAATGTGAGAATGGGGCCATTTAGAGCCTTTTACATCCCCCATTCATAGAGGACTCTTGTAAAAATAGACTGAGCCCACAAGCCCAGGTTTATCTGGTTGACTGCTCGAGTCTTCAGGGGTAATTGTTGTAGTAATATTTGTGCCCTCTGGGGCAGCAAACTGTCTCTCAACAACCTTAGCAAATGTAGGAAGTCCTCCCGAGGGAGCGCTCTTGGTCAGTGTCAGGCTAACTAAGCCTGACACAGTAGACAGTGCTTAATGTTAAGGCCAGAGCTTTCTTCCAGGCAGTGGTAGATCAGTCGAGGTGATCTATTTTTTTTTTTTTTTTTAAAGATACTTTCACATGGTGTCATGGTTTCTATACCTTTTAAAGAATTGTTGCATTATTTAGTTTAATGAGAGGAATCAGTTAAGAGAGTAATGCTTAAATTCCCATTAAAATGACCTCCTTATGATAAACATTATTTGTTATTGCTAAAGTTAGTAGTGCCTAATACTGATTAAGCAACGACCTTTTACAGTTTCTGTTTGCGTGTGAAGTCCCATTGTCTCTATTGCAAGACAGACACAGGCTCCCATTGAGTTTAATTTACATGTTTCTTATCTCTCCTACTTTGCTCTAGCTTTTATTGACCAGCCCCATCATCAGCCCTATTTGGACCCTGTGCTTTTCCAAAATGTTGCTCGTTTCTTCTACAAAAATAAAAATTGAAATCGCATGTTTGTTTGAAGGCAAATGTCTGACCGGGGTCTGAGGGACAGGTAGTACTCTACAGTGGTAGCTTGTCTTAGCTTGTCTATGTGCTTTATCTCTCCCAGCTGGGGGGAGTCGTGTTTGTTTAGTCCGGAGCCCACCAGGGAGAGGTCAGCAGCCAGCCTCCAGTGAGCAAGACTTCTGGTTACAGATAAAGCCAGGGCTTACATGACTAACCCCAACTTCAAACCAACCTCTCTCACTCTCTTACCACCAGGAACCCCTCATCAGTAGTCCCCGCCTATAGCTTCTGCTGAACAGAGACATTTTATTTTAAATCCTCATCATTTAGGGTAACTGCCTCTAGCAACTCCTCTGAACTATAAAAAAAAACAACCAGTCCCAGCCGTTTTCCCTCTGTCGGTCAGTCTGTCTCTCTGTATCTGACTCTCTCTGTCTCTACCTCTGTTCTTTTACTGCTGCAGTGCGTTATCTTTCATTTGATCTCTTATGTTGTCCTTTTCCCCCACTTTCTCTTTCACATGTGTCTGACTTGCTTTAGGCTGTAATTTGTAGATATTGTAAATGTACCAGATTTTCTCTCTAATTACAGAATCTACTTTATCACAGCTGTATTTTTCCCCTCGTTTCAGCTGCGCTTTGCTAAGGGTTAACCCACAGTCTCTCCCTGCTGTTAGTGGTGGTTTTAGGGTCTAATGCGAGTGACGTCACATTTTCCCAGTTCAGATTCACCCATAAAATCAGCTCCTAAATACTGTTAAAAATGAGTGAACGCTCAAAAAATAAACATGCAACTTTCGGGAAGCTTCTCTGTTCATTTTTGGGGACTGAAATTCAGTTCAGTCAAACGGCCTGAAAGGCTTCTGCGTTTATCAGCAGATGCAAATCAACCAGTCATTTGTGTTTTAAATTTTAGATTGGAGCTATCTGTAAGATATGCCAGGTGCAACAATTTTGTGCTTTTCCTCGATGCAAACATTGTGATATTCACATGTTAATAGTACAAGATGTCAACTTAATTCACATACATAGCAATTATCCTGTATCTTTCCAGCTTAGTTTAGTATTTGTAGCAAACACTTTAGGCACCCTTTTATCTGTGTATGACTTTGTGTGTGTGAGTGTGAGGAAAAACTGTGTGCATGTGCCTGTGTGTGTGAGTGTGTGTTCATTTCTGTCTCTCCCCAAGCCCTACACACTCTCCATGCACTGCCCAGATGGCATGTTGCCGAAACCCTTGTGTTATCTGGATCAGTTCACTCTTCTATTCATGCCCAAAGCTGGCCTGTGACGTCATGGATCACTTCCGTCCAGCACGGTTCACGGTGTGTGAATGTCTGTGCTTGTTTGACTCATTCTGTGATGAGTGTCCTACCTGACCTGTGTCTCTAGTGCTCACGGAGTCGGGAACAATGACTACGGTACATATTGCACAATAAGGGATTTGTGATGGTTGTAGATATGGTTGCTATTATCTGAACTTCTGCATCTTTTAAGCAGCATTGGTATTGAAGGATGACGACAAAGCAGAGGTGGAAAATAGTCTAGGACGGCTGTTTTGTGTCACCATAAACCCATACGTCACATACTGAAATATGAGCTGTCTGTATGTGGTATATATTTAATATGTGAATTTGCCTTTTGAGCTGTGTTGTGCTCAAAAACAGAATCTAGCTTGGAGCTTTTCCTTCTGTCTTTATAAGCGGGTTGTGTAAGTCCTCCAGTAGCCTGGAGACTCTCTGTGTGTGTGTGTGTGTGTGTGTGTGTGTGTGTGTGTGTGTGTGTGTGTGTGTGTGTGTGTGTGTGTGT
>JBBIGA010133801.1:0-21776 GCA_037576975.1 Alestes dentex | reverse complement strand
GGACATGAAGTTAGTTGGTGGGAGAGTTGAGGATGCAGCAGATAGGACTAAATGGAGACAGATGATTCGCTGTGGCGCCCCATGAAGGGTAAAGCCGAAAGAGAAAGAAGAAGATACCAAGACATTTTGGCAAATTTGTGGACACAGTTTGGGGAAGAACCTTTTCTATTCCAGCAAGACTGTGCCCCAGTGCACAAAGCAAGTCCATAAAGACATGGTTGGATGAGTTTGGTGTGGTCGGTTGGATGAGTTCGGTTTGACTGGTCCGCACAGAGCCCTGACCTCAACCCCATCCAACACCTTTGGGATGAACTGTAAGAGATATTGCGAGTCAGGTCTTCTCGTCCAACATCAGTGCCTGACCTCATAAATGCTCTGCAGAATGAATGGGCACAAGCTCCCACAGTAACACTCAAAAATCTGATGGAAAATCTTCCAAGAAGGGTGGAAGCTGTTAGAGCTGCAAAGGGGGACCAACTCCACATTAATGTTTATGGATTTGAATGCAGTGTCATTAAAGTCCCTGTTGGTTTAATGGTCAGGTATCCCAATACTTTTGTCCATATAAACAAGTGTATATAAACAAGGCCTATGCAAGATTATATTAATGAATGATGCAAATTGATCTTTTAGTTAGTTGTTCTAATTACGTATGGCATTTGAAAAACAAAGAAGAAAAGATATGCCTACTTAATTTTGCATAAAAGTATAACTGTCTCATGAGCCGTTTGGTCAGTTCCACTCCAAGGTTCATTTTTGAGATTGATTTACTATAAGACTTACTTTTTCATCTCTTTAGGGATTCCTTCCTTTATCTTAAATTTTACTCTATTCTACTCTGAACTCTGAATTTTGATCATTTATTTTTGCTTATGTTTACTTTTTCTACACACATTTTTACAAAATGTTCTTTTTTTTTTTTTTACTTTACTCAAGCTGCTTTACACTCCTTTTTCAGAGATAGGCTTTGACCCTATACTAATATAGTAATATGTTTACTCAATGTGTTCCATTCACAAAATGTTATTTAGAGGACATTTCTGCCTCTGCTTTGGAGTTTTAGGCAGTAAACGTTCTGCATATGGGGACATTTTAGCTATTGGCCTCTGCTTATTTCTGAAGCTGGTATTAGGTTTTATAAAGAAGAAAAATCTCAAAAGGCTTTGCTAGGCTTGCTGCCGGGCTTTATGAGACTTTAGAAAATGAGCTGTCATATTGTGGCAAAGTGAACACAAAGAAAAGAACTCAGGAACCATGAATTTTGGTCAGACTTTTCCTTTAAGAACAAGAACATGCAAGTGCTGTTTAATAAAACCATCTTAAAATAGCTCAGTTTTACAGAGGAGCGTAACGAGGTGGGAATGGAAGCAGAAATGAAGTGCTGAGGGAGTGCAACAATCTCTGAAAAAAGGAAAGGAAATGGAAATTCATATGAAAATTTCCTGATGCTCATACCCATTATTCCTATTTAATGTGAAACTGAAATTAAATTTTTATTGAATTTTTTTTTTTCATTATTTTGATAAAAGAGGTTGATGTGGTAGACAGAGTACATGAACATAAAAGAGTTTTACCCCTTTTTGTTTCACAAAACAGACTTTCTGTTACACAAGTTCAATTCTACTGGGTGTATTGATTTTAACAAAGCACCACAGTGCACTGAAATTTAAAACTGATACACTCCATCGCCTCTTGTGACAGTCCTTCATTTGACATTTTTGAGGGAAAACAACAAAACGCCAAAAATTGATTTTGCTATAGTTAGACTCGGCAGTTAAGGTATTATACAGCTGTTAAGCGTAATAAGCATAATTAAGCGTTCAAGTCACGCTTGTGTATATTTAGCACAATTTTTAACTGCATTTTATCCAGTTTGGCAAAAGAGAAATTGGATATGTGTAATAAAGGGTTTATACAGGCAGTTTAGGGTTTTTGCCTTGTTTATAGCAGCACTTCTCCAACTGTCATCAGAGACCCCCAGAGGGTTTTCGCCCGAGCCTTAAGCATGCTAGGCTGGAGCAAAAACAAGTCTATAGGTCCCTGAAGATTCATTTGAGAACCACTGATTTACAACTTTTATGGGTTGTTTTACAGGATCTCAACTTTGCATAAGCAGAGCAATTGTTTATTTTGAAATAAAACTGTTTAATCCCTGGCCCAAAGGACAGATTTTTAAAAAACTTAACTGACGCTGAAAACAATAATGCCTCACACATTGACATTTTCCACCATTTTTTTGTCCTTGTTTGTTGTCTGTCATCCAAGTCCCCACATTACAAGATCTGTTCTGAATGAAACATTACGCTTACAAACAAGAGTCCCAAAGAGTGGTTTCAATTCTCAAAACCTTGCAGGAATTTATCCTTGTTTGAATAATTTGACATGTTTATGCTTCGTCTCTGTAATTCATCTAGCATTTCATTTCTTTGCTGTGTTTAGAACTTCTTCTGTACAAATGTATGATAATCATTCTCAATAAAAACCACGGCACAGTTACAACCATAGTACATACAACATCTTCAGGGGTGCACGATATGGACAAAATATTAATATTGTGTTTATACTACTACATATTGCGATGCCTTTCAATACATAAATTAACCTAAAATCATCATGGCACAGAGCAGCCAATCAGAAAAGAGAGAATTTTCACATAACAGTCTTAAAGGCACAGCAACAAAAATAACCTGTTTCATTCCAAGCAATAAACAGAGGTTGGAAAATGGTCAGTATACACACACACACACACACACACACACACACACACACACACACACACAAACTACTGGCATGGAGGGAAAATGAAACAGAAGTAAAAAATAGATTATGGGTGCAAACACCATAGTTGATCAGTATATTTAATGGTTAAAGAGTTGTCAAAATAATTAAACTTTTGTTGGATTACACCTTGATCCATCAAAACACCCAGTAACTCACTGGGAGATGTGATTGGTTATCCTATCCAAAACACTGATTGATTACAGGCTCATTTGCATATTGCACCCTTCAGCGAAATCAGTATTGCAGACACTGATATTTTGATTAACAAACATTACCAGATACATTGTGCAGCCCTACTGGACTGGGAGTAGATCAGAGGAGTAAATGCTGAGCCTAACATCACAGGACAATCATTTAAGATCACTCTAATATCAGGAGACCTTTCGCAACTGTCATGAGGAACAAATCAGCCTCAAAATAGGCCCAGTTATCATGTAGTGTGGGCCAGACACAAGTCAAACCAATCTGTGTAAGAGATTAAAGATATTTCTAACACACAAAATATGTCTACCAAACATAATCAAAAACAGTATTTGAACCTGACAATACAGATATCGATACACCCTTCCCACACAGGTCCTCTTCAAAAACTAAACAGAAACAGAAGCATGTGGGCTTCTCTCCAAAAACATGCATGGCAGCCACACATAAGGCTCCAAAGGGAACCCCATGTGGAAGCTGTGTGGGCTCTGATTGTGATTAGCATTTTTTTCCAGAGACTGGAAATCTGCGGGCATTTCCTGCAGATATGCAGGAAGACCATAAGTCGGAGAGTTTGCTGAGTAAGCTACTTCCACTATATGGACAAAAGTATTGGGACACACTTGTTTTTCAGGGTTTGGGCTTGGCCCCTTATGACCCGTGAAGGGGAATCTTAATGCCTGACCGTACCAAAACAATCTGGACAATGTCATGCTTCCAACTTTGTGGACACTGTTTAAGGAAGGCCCCAAGTGCACAAAGCAATGTCCATAAAGAGATGGTTGGATGAGTTCTGTGTGGAAGAACTTGACTGGCCCGCACAGAGCCCTGACCTCAACCCCATTCAACACCTTTGGGATGAACTTGAACGGAGATTGCGAGCCAGGCCTTCTCATCCAACATCAGTGCCTGACCTCATAAATGCTCTACAGAATAAAAGGGCCATTAATTCCCATAGAAACAATCCAAATTCTTGTGCAAGGACTTCTAAGAAGAGTAGAAGCAAATTGGGGAACCAACTGCATATTAAAGTCTATGTATTTGAATGCAATATCGTCAGAGTACCATGTTGGTGGAATGGTCAGGCGTCCCAATACTTTTGTCCATAAAATTTAACTCTTCTGCCTCAAGTTTGAAACCACAACAGTGTCTCTTTACAAAGTGAAATGAAAAATAAACACACACTTGTTTGCCCAGTAACAAGCGAGGAGTTGAGCCAAAATTTGAAAGTTGTGGTGAAGGTGGGAGAAGAGAGGGGAGGGAAAAAAGCAAGACCTTACCGGCAGGCATTCTTCTGGAAGCAGCTTAAAGCTCCTGCGAGTGAAGCTTGTTGTTGTTATTGTTGTTGCTGTTGTTTGTTTGTGGTGTTGAAGAGAGGACCTGCTGCGTGTTCTGGCTTCACAACACAGGACAGAGACTCTCCCTCCGACTGTGGAGCCCAGTAGAACCGCTCGGGGAGGCTGAAGGACAGAAAAAGCGTTTATATGGAGAGGTTTCCAGGCGAGAACAGCTGGGGAAGAAGGCCGGTGTGAGGGATGACTGCGGCGGACTAGAGGGAACGGCTCGTCCGCGCTGTCACCTGCATTCTCTCACACACACAGACTCTCACACACACGGACAGGCGCTGGGTGGCTAACTAACGTTAGCTCTGCTACAACTGTAACATCAACAGGGCTTGGTGGCACGTTCAGAGCCACGTGTCTCCGTTTCGCTACAATTTTACACCCAAATAATCAGAAACAGAGGGTCTAGATAACATGAATACCTGTAGACACGCGGAGGGAGATTAACTCCTCAGATTAGCCCTTCCTGCTTTAGTCTGCATTACGTCGGAGGAATACACGGAAGGGGAAGTTGCTTGGGAGACGTTTACATTGCATTTTCTCTGTTTTTGTTTTCTGAAAAAAATCTTATCCTACTACAGGATATAAGAGTTAAATATCACATATACAAGTGTTCACTACTATTGCAAACATTTAAAGCCTCTTCTAAGTTGCTCATTTCCACGGACTTACTAAAGTAGCCTTCAAGTCAAGTTTTTCAGTCCATAGGCTACTATGTGGACAAAAGTACTGGGACGCCTAACCACCAACAGGGATATTGCACTCAAATATATAGACTTTAATATGGAGTCGAGGCCCCCCTTTGCAGCTATAACTGCTTTCACCCTTCTTGGAAGGCTTTCCACAAGGTTTTGGAGTGTTTCTGTGGGAATTTGTGGTCATTGGCTCACAGTCTCTGTTCCAGTTCATCCCAAAGGTGTTGGATGGGGTTCTTCCACATCGAACTCATCCAACCATGTCTTTAAGGATCTTGCTTTGTGCACTGGGGCAAAGTCGTGCTGGAATACGAAAGGTTCTTCCCCAAACTGTCCGCAAAGTTGAAAGCATGGCATTGTCCAAAATGTCCTGGTATGCTTGATTTTATAAACCTCTGGCAATGGGTATGATTGCAACACCTGAATTCCATAACTGAGAGGTCTTGTGTCCATATAGTGTATTATTTGACTCCTCTTTAAAGGAGACAAGTGCTGAAATTTCTGTTTAATTAAGTCATTGATATACAAATTCATTTTGCTGTGAGGTGGTTCATTGTTGAGAAACTTGCTTAGATTTCTGATACATGCTGACTTTGATCTCTTTACAGTGGGGGTGATAACAGGGCAATAAGGCAATAAGCATTTTACATCCGAAGTGACCTGAGCTGAACCTACACCTGCCTTTCGAGTTTTTATATGCAGTGTTTATCATGGTAAAATGGTGGTAAAGCTGAAAAAATTTAATTTTGTGGAAACTTGAAAAATGTTGAATTCACCTTTAATATGTGAAGTTCAGATACTCCTTATAACAAACTCTCAATTTCTCTTTATGTTTCTCTCTCTCACTCTGTGTTTGCAAGTGGGGGGTAGTAAGCTTAGGCTCTTTGGGCTCAATAGAATTATATGTGATTAAGAGATTTCACTCTACAGATGGCAGTCTAAGCATCTGTTACACACGCGCGCACACACACACACACACACACACACACACATGACAAAATATACCCTTTTCCATTCAACACATTAAGAAAACATTGTTACACACACTAAACATATTGGTTAGCATAACATATTGTCCAACAAGAGCAAAATAGAGAACCAAGCTCTGCTCTTGCACAGGAAAACACCAAACTGCCAGACATATAATCCTATTTCGCCAAATAATCTCTATCAAAGCTGCATGATTTCTTTCTGTCTCTTCCTCTTTTTGTCATTCTTTCTCTCTTCCTCTCTCTCTCCCTCATCTTAAAATGGTTTTAACTTCAGTGTCTTTGCCTGTTTAATTAACCTTGAAAATCTGACATTTCATTGGTTGAGCAATGTGCATATGCACATATATTTATTTTGTATCTTGCTAGAAGGTTATGTGTGACACACAAGTTCCATATCATCACTATCTCCAGTTTGTTTTATTTTAACACACATATTTGTCCATATATTTTTGTAGTTTTCTGTTTGTATATCAGCACATGTATTTGAAATTAAGCAGAATGTGACAGAAGTATAGACCTTCAGCTTTATTTTAAGGGGTTTAACAAAAGGTATTGCACAAAGCTTTCAGAAATTACAGAATTTTTTTCCCTGTGTACTTAGAGGCTCAAAGGTAAATCTGCCATCAGTTTTGTCTTCAGTGACTGAAAAGTTGCTCTATTGGGCGATTTACTTGGCCATTGAAGAATATGCAATTTCTTTACCTTGAGAAACTCTTGGGTTGCTTTTGCAGTGTGTTTTGGGTCATTATCCATTTGCACTCTAAAGTGCCTTCCAAACAGTTTTGTAGCACTTTACTGGATCAGAGCAGAGAGTACAGCCCTATACACTTCAGAATGGTGATCAGAAGGTTGTGGGTTCTTTTAAGAGGTTTTCTGGCAGGCTTTTCTGGGCAGGCTTTAAAGATGTTTTCTGGCTAAGTCTAATCTAGCCTTCCGGTTCTTCAGTGTTACCAGTGGTTTGCATCTGTATTTACATTCATGAATGTCTCTCTTGATTGTAGACTTTGGCAGTGATAAGCTGACCACCTCAAGAGTGCTCTTGGCTAAATGTTGTGAAGAGGTTTTTCATCACCAAGGAAAGAATTCTGCAGTCATCCACTTTAGCTGTCTTACTGTGGTTTCCCAGACATTTTGGTGTTGCTGAGCTCATCAGTTCATTCATTCTTTTTTAAGAATGTACCAATTGTTAATCTGGACACTCCTAAAGTTGTAGCTCTCTGACAGGTTGGTTTGTTTGCTTGTTTATTTATTTATTTCATTGATGGGCAGGATTAATAAGCATTGACACCTCTTTGGACCCTGATGATGAGTTCCAGTGAACAGCTACCATGTGCAAATTCAGTGCTTTGCATAAACTCTAGCTTTTATCTACTGTATTTGTCAAGGGACAATGAGGGAAACTGCCTGTCAGTCCATGCCCAATTACCTTTAAGCCTTTGAAAATGGAGGGACTCTGTGAAAATTGACTGTAAAGATTAATGCAATACATTTGTTAAATCCCATAAATGAAAGCTCAAAGTTTATACTTCTGTCACATCTTGATTCCTTCATTTCAAATCCATTGTGGGTGTATGCAAAGAGCAATTGACAAAAATTGCATCAGTGTCCAAATACTTATGGCCCTAACTATAGATAGATGGACAAAAACGCAAACCGGGTCCTTGACTTCCTTCAGGTTCAACATATACATGCTGGAGAGTATTGGGCAAAACATGTTATTAACTACTGAAGTTAAGCACAACGTGCCCCAACACACAAAGCAAGGTACATAAAGACATAGTTAGATGAGTATGCGTGAGGACGAATTTGACTGACGCACACAGAGCCATGACATCAATCCCACTCAACAGCTTTGGGATGAACTGGAACAGACAGTGTAAGGGGAGGCATAACCACTGGGGGGCTCGGGTGGGCACTGCCACCCCAGAGACAAGCTGTGCCCACCCTGCGAAATGTCCAATGAAACCTCTGGAGAAAAAAAAACATTTGGTTTTCAAATTGGCCTGTTTGAGTAGGGGGCGTATCCGTCAGTGCCTCCTCCACCAGACAGCACCATGCTGCTGCTCACACAGTCCACTTCGCCATGCAATTTGCAGCACGTTTTGAACCCGTTGACCACATTCTTGAATTAAAACAGTGTATAAGTTCCATTCTTCTATTTTCTGGTTGGTAATACCTAAAGCTATGCATAGGTGGCTTATTAAAAAGCAAAAACCGTGAATTTGTGATGTGAAAAAACACAAATTTGTGATGTGGTAAAAAAATGCCTGTTTTTATAGTCTAAACCCTAAATATGCCCACAAATATGCTCCCAAAACACTTTAATTTTATTTTAAACTCAGTTTAATACATTACCCATAAAAAAATGTAAAGGTTAAACCCTTATATGTACTGTACAGTGTACACTGAACTGCTGTCTCCCGCAGTGCTAGAATGTAAAATACCGATGTTACTCCTGTATATACTGTACTATAAGTCATGCAAGTGCGTTTTCTTTGGTATAAGCAGGGTAAATACAGTAATAATGTAAATTTAATTTACGGTAACAAAAATACAGTAAAAACATCTCTAAATATTTAAAACAATATTTTATAGGGAAATTTAGCTGAATTTACATTAATATTTGTTACAAAATTAGTAAAAATATATTTTTCTTAATAATTTAGCACTAAAATGCATGAAAAACAATATACTAAAAAATTATAAAAAATTACAGAGAACAATTATCAGTTAGGTTCTAAGAAAAAAAACACGAACGACTGAGTATTCAAGGAAGAGAAATTTACTCACTCTGGCACATGAGAAAAACCTCACAGAAAGTCTAGACATAAATGAATTTATTTCAGAATCTGCCAAGAGTAACCACAGACTGGTCCTGTAGATTATATCCAGGTTAAACATTGGAAACTGACCTCCTATAGCCTCCCTCATGACTACAATGAGCTCCGTTTCTGTTCTTGCTCTCATATGTCGTATATATTTGATTTAATTGATATTTACCTTGTAATTGTAATTCTGTATTTGTGTACAAAAAATAAAAGTTCAATTGCTTCTGTTAACCAAGCTGTTACTATTATTATTTGACCCCTCCCTACAGAAATGGGATGGATGGATGGATAAATAGATATTTTTTGTACCTGATAGATGCTCTACAAATGCTCTACTTTTGTCCATATAGTGTATGTGGGCCTATGTGGCATCTCCCTCATGACTGCATAAAGAAAAACTCCCCTGCCAGGTTTACTGCTGCAATGAAGAGGAATTTACCATCTCCTGGCAAAAAGCATCTGACGTGCTCAGCGAAGCTCTACGTTATCTGCACACCAGGGACACCAACAGCCTAATTCAACCAGTCATGATCTGATTCAGTTGTACATGATTCAGTTCTAAGTTGCTTTGGATACGAGCATCTGCCGAATGCATACATGTAAATGTACTGGTTCAACCCTCGTACTCTGAGCTCTGAGCCGAACACTCGCCTATAAAAAAGTCAAATATGCAAACTTATGGATTTTAAAAGCGTGCTTGGTGCACTCCTGAGATTTCTGAGAAAATTAAAATGGTGACGTTGGCCAGTCATCAATCCAATGGCATTCTAAAACGTAAATTCTAAAGCGTCCCCATGCTTTTTAACTATGATGTTGGTGTGGTGGTCTGTCTTGATATATTGTAAAGTTAAAGCACCCTGTGTGGCCATAAAGTAGACACACCTGTTGACATTGTATTTTATTTTTTTTCTACATCCAGCATGCTTTACTATTAAACTGTGGATGTTACTGTGTGTATCTCTTAATCTCTTGTCAAAATTTGAGTGATTAACCTTATGACCCCACCAATCAAGGTAATACCGTCTCACAATACCACACAGCTTTAAAGCACAATCACTTCACCTTAATTAAGAACCTTTTATGCTCAACAAGCAGCTTGGCAGTGTGTGACTGGATTCACAGTTTAATCCAGTTATATTCACCGTATGCTAAAAAAAATCAATATTATCAGATTATTATCATGTTATGGTCATGTATCCGTCATTATAATAATATAATATTTTCATCACTTTTTTTGATAAACACTAATGAATTAAAGATTTCTGCATTAAGCATATGTTGTTCATGCATATTACTGGTCTTCACAATTCTTGGTAAAATTCTCTCTAATGCACTCTAGTGCAGGATTTTCAGTTCAGGTCCCAACTGCAAATAGTCCTGTATGACAATTTTTATTTATCTTTGAAATATTATTGTGACACAAACATTGCACACATATACTACTACTTAAAAATGTCATTTAAAACAAATCTTTAAAAACTCACCGAACAGGAATCAAATCTGGATAAACTATTGGGAAGGCACTACACTACCAAATGCATAAGGCCATAAAAATATCCAGTGATGACAGAAGGATGGCTTGACTTTCAGTCGACTCATGCAGGACAAACTGCTCATTAGGGACCTTAAGTATTGACACCTGCGGGGGTGGCTACGGCTCTTGCTTGTTAATCAGGATATACTGCTGACTTTCACAGCTTAAAAAAGGCAAAAGAGCTCCTTGAGGACTTCAGTTAGTGGCCCTGGGGCCTCCACCACCTTCTGGAGATTCACACTGGAAGCCATTTCAACAAGTTAAATTTTGGCCTGGCATAGCTTTTCCACTGTTGTTCAATATCACCCAAGCAGTCTTGTGCTAGGTATGATAATCCTTGTGTTTGCAGGCTGTATTATACCAGTAGTAAAAGGCCAAGCTGTTAGTGAAGATTTATCTGTAATTGTGTCTTTGGCATACTTGTTGATTAGTTGACAGCATCTGCAGTTATGCAGGGCACAATCTGCAGTTATGTCAGGAACGCCTGACTATTATGTGAAGTTTATTAATAAAGTGTTTTTTGCAGACAGATGCCACAAAGGACTAAACACTAAAATTCCATAAAAAATAGTAAAATGTATAATAAAATAAAACATAAGGATAGACTATATGGAAAAAAGTATCAGGCCATAATTCTTAATTATTGAATTCAGGTGTTTCAATCATACCCATTGTCACAGGTATAAAATCAAGCACCCAGCCATGCAGTCTCCATGACAAACATTTGTGAAACAAAATGTGCTGTTCTGAAGAGCTCAGTGACTCCATGACTTCAGGCGTGGTACTGTGATAGGATGCATTTGCAATAAGACAGTTCGTGAGATTTCATCCCTGCTGGATATTCCATGGTTAACTGTAAGTGGTTGACCACGTAATGTCACAGAGTGAGGTCAACGGCTGTTCCATGTGCGTAAAAATCACCTACGCTCTGCTGTTTCCATAGCTTCCAAGAGTTCCAAACTTCCAAACTCTTCTACTGTCTGAAAAACCCATCTACAGTGGAAAACTCTTCTACAGTCTGGGAGCGACAGATTGAAATGCACAATCTCCACAAGTCTTCAGCCTGGTGTGAGGCACAGAAACAAGGCTTTGTTGGGTGGATCTCAGGACTTGACTAGTGGTCTAAAGCTGCAGGTGGCCCACAATTTATTGAGGAGCCTGACCATGTAGGTCTCTAAGGTAAGACGATTTTGTACTGTATCCTAAAATTCCACTGGGAGCCAGTGCAGAGAAAATAAAATGAGATGTGAGTCCACTTATGTGAGTGAGTTAAAAGCCTGGTAGCGGCGTTTTGGATGGTCTGAAGGCGAATTAAATCGGACTTACTTAGACAAGTTAAAAGAGAGTTACAGAAATAAAGGCATGATGAGATATAAGTATGAATAATTCCATCTCAGCTTTACAGACAACAGATTCAAATGGGAAAAAACTGGAATGGCTAAGGGACTTCACATGTGCATTAAAATTCAAGGACTGATCTAATCAAAAACTACATCTTAGTTATGCAGAGAAATCAGAGGGAAGCTAGATATGATGAAAGCTTTTGGCTAACAACTGTGTATAAGTCAGGGGGAGCAAAAATTAAAAGCTCAGTTTTCATGCACCATCCCGGGTAGTTACCCCTCAGTCAATGTAAATGTTTAAAGGGGAGACACTTTAATCAGGATCAGTTTGGACTCTCACACCATGACAAAAAGCCAAAATGGGCTTGAGGAGTTCAGACAGTGGCATTCATCAACTTCCACACTGGAGAGCATAGTGACAAGCTACATTACAGCCTGGTACAGCTGCTGCACTGTCACGGATCACATAGCACCACTTACACTAAAGCAACTACACAGTTGAACCAAGAGTGTTTCTTGAAGCTGTGCAGGTTCAGTTCCCTGACAAGGAGTAAGGTGTCTTACATACTGTAATGTAACACAGGATGTGAGCTTAGAAAGATAAGGCTGCATTTGGTAAGATACTGAGGGTTAAAGATTTCAACAGCAACCCTCTCATGCAGTACAGTTGACTTCAGAATTAAGACCTTGCAAAAACATTGCAGTTTTCCATGACAATACATTACATTTGCCTATAACATACTGAACTGGATTTTTCAATAATAATAATTGTTCAGTTCAGTTCATTTAGTTCCTAAGACATTAGGAATGTGTTTTGTACTGTTTTAAGTTAATGAGGTAAGCTAATATATGCAAAGACTAAATCAAAGAAGGAACCCCCAAGGAACTATTTAAACTAAACAATGAGCATTTTCCATCTTTTGTTACTTACGTGTCTTGTAGAGCTAGCTAGCTTCAGATCTGACTAGCTAACATTAGCAATGCATGTTTCAAGCTGGAAGCTAACAGCTTCTAACTAAAAATATAGACTCTGCAACACTTCTTTTCAAAATATTAGATAGAAATAATTTATCACCATTGACTACATGTGCATTACTTTTTTTTTTTTTTCAAATTTCCTCAATCTTGTTTTACAGGTTAAACAATTCAAAAGCTAACTGTCCAAGAGGGAGATTTTACTTTTTCAGCATGACTATTGCTTACTCAAGTAAACTACAAGTGCCCTGTAGACCCAAAACCATGCTGTGGCTAGCCCAGTAGCCACTGCTCAATCCAACTGAGCTTTTGGACCTAACAGAGGTATGTCTGTATTTATACCATAAACTGAACATCCATTTTTCCTTTTGTTTTTTTTTTGCACCAAAGGTGTATGAAAAAGTCCACAGATTTGTTTGGTTTTTTTGTTTGTTTGTTTAATACTGACTTGTTTACTGTATAAACTGTATCACTGGTAAACACCTGCCTTAGTGGGTTTTTGTTATTCTGGCTGAAGGTAATGTCAGCGGCAGACTGCTAAAAATTGCTGGTAAAAAAAGAGAGGGTGAAGTTACTTCAGAAGTGAGGAAAAGACCAAACACTGTCCAAAACGTTTGATGTGAAAAGACACCAGGAGGGAATAGACTGTTTATTTATTGGATTTCTTTTAACAAGATCAAGGCTTTGGCACAGCAAGGGTGCAGAAGGAGTCCTGCTAGTCTGTTGTAAAGCTCATTTTGGCAAGAATGCCTGTTAGGCAGCCCAGCACAAGACGATGTGCGTGTGTAAGAATGCAGAGTTCGATCTTACAGATTTTTCAATGTAGATGTTTGGTTTGAAGTATCATGTAGCATTCCCATCCAGTTTAATAAAAGAACAGTGACAATCAAGGTAGGTGGTATGTGTCAAAAATAATCAGGGCACGCTCTTCCAGTGCTCCTTCGTCCAGTTCTGATGCTCACATGCCCATTGTAGCTGCTTTTGGTGGCGGACACCCCTGCATGGGCACTCACCAGTCTGTGGCACCACAGCCCCTGCACAGCAATCTTTCTATCACAGCCATTTGTGTAGCAGTAGCTCTTCTGTGTAGCTGGACTTCAGCTTAGATAAACTATAGATAAATATGCTTTCGGAACATGTCACTGAGCCACTGAAACCTGAAGCTTCAAGCTATACTAGACACACTGGCCAAGTCAATGATCTGATCCCAGATCTCAGAAGGCCCTACCCACAAATTTAAGTAGTTCAAATACATTGCAATTATGGGAGGTTTGTCAGAAATGAGATAAGAAACAAATAATGTTCATAAACCTACACCAGTTCCCTAAGAATGCATTGTTTGTAGAGCTGGGGAGAAGTTGTCTTTTTGACTAAAAACAAAATCATGAAAACAAAGATGTATACATTGTACATTTCTGTAAACATTGTAGCACCACCTAGCTTGCAGGATCAGATATGGACAGTAAAATGTTTATTTACAGTTCAGTGTAGCAGTGTGGTGCGTAAAGTGCTTGGCTGTAGAAGGCTTAATTCTCAACGGCAGCAAGTGGATACCGATACAGGAGCAGTCCATCAAGTGCCGGGAGTATGTCCGTCACAAGACAGCCTGCCCTCAGTCTGTACTGGAGTCTGTTGGGAGACGGGGAACACACATCAGCACAAGTATGGAGATAGCCACTTATTGAAGGGTTGCCACAGGTAATAGTGATAATTACTTACCCAGTTGATGGCCAGAGCTTCATTTTCAATGGCCTCATAGCGGGTTTCAGCAGGGGACCACTGAATGCTTCCCTGCATCTAAGACTTGTGACAGAGCGGCCCCCAGGCCAGGAGGAGGAGTCAGTGTGCACGAATGCATGAATGGCGGTTGGAAGTCAGGGTTCCCCAGTATTGACGCTGATGTAAGGGCCAATTTCAGGGTTTGGAAGGCCTGCTCTGTCTACTCCATCCCTTGTACTTGATCTGGTTTCCCTTCTTGGAAAGGCCTGAAAGTGTGGAAGTCACAGAGGAGCTCTTCAGCAGGAACCATCAGTAGTAACCTGCCAGCACCAAGAAGGCACAGACCTGGTTCTTTGTGGTGGGTCAGGATCTTCTATTTTGAGGTTTTAACAGCCCCTGACCTTGACTAGATACGGTGGCATGGTCAGCCCCAGGTGTCACTTCCGAGGGTTGACTGTAAGTCTTGCCTGGCAAAGTTTGGTCAGTACCTGTCACGGATGAAATTAGTGATCAAACCATATGATGGAGTGGATGACCACATTGTAAAGCAGGGGTGCCCAAACCTGTCCAGAAAGGGCTGCTGTGGGTGCAGGTTTTCGTTCCGAACAGTGGAAATGGTTGCACAATCCTCTGTCACAACCTACATTAGAGTTACATAACTACAATCCCTTTCTTTAGCATGTGGTGCTTCAAATGTCTTGGAGGAAGCACATGCTAATCCTCACCAGCACTGGCAGCATTATGTGACAGGGAGAGTCATAATTAATGCTAATGAATATAAATTGTAATGAATAACCAAGCTATAGTTAGAATCACCAGGATGAAACTGATGGCCAGTAGATATGACTATGACGGTATCTTTTTGATGTAACTGCTATGACCACTTCGGTGTTTCAGTCTGCCTCAAAATCTCCACTTTTTTGCTTACATGTACATATATTCATTGTGATGTGTTGCAATAAGATTGAGAATCTGAGATTATACATTTGCAGGGCACACAGTTACTGGTGTTCTTGCTGAATTGTAGAACATCACCAAAGAGTAAAACTGGGTTATGTACTTAACTTCATTGCATCGCCATTCGCCCGCCATTATTGTGAAATGGTAAAACAGGAAAATGCATTAATGGCATTTTAAAAAAATAGTATTAGTAATTTATCAGCATGCAATTTTGACCATGACATTTAGTCAGTGCCAGAATTTATGTGAGCATTCTCCGTCACTGTCTGAGCATGTATGTGTGTGTGTGTGTGTGTGTGTGTGTGTGTGTGTCTGTGTGTGCGTGTGTGGGAGTGTGTGAGACAGACAGAGCTAGCTGAAGGCTTTGTGATACTGTAAGTTACCAGAAGTCCGATTTCCCTCTGTCATCCTTGCTGAGATGACATACACATGCATGCCTGCGCACACACACACACGCACACACACACACACACACACACACACACACACACACACACACACACACACACACACATTCCATTACATGTCTCCTAGCGGTTTTCTTATTTCTTTCAGAAGACTCATGCTGAGTTCCAGATCAATGTTGCCCCTTAGAAATGTGTGTGTGTTTGAATGTGTGACTGCCTATGTGTCTGTGTGCTGCCTACATAGGTGTGTTCTTTGGGTTCGCTCCTCGGGGGTTTGACATTTTTAACATAAATGCTTTTGGCATTTGAGTCAGTACTCACTCGGCAGTGTCCAGACAGAATCAATGTATAGACGTGTAGTAACACAAATAATCACCCACACATCTGTCTCTGCTTTGCGTCGTTAGGGGACTGGGAGACAGCAGCAGGACTGGCCCCCTGGAATTCAGAACTATCGGCATGAATGTACGGAGACCAGCCACTGTCTAGACCAGGGATATCAAACTTACGGCCCGCTGACTATTTTAAAAATATGACTTTTTCACTTTTTATAATAATTCACTTTTTATTATCTTGTTTAACACTGTAACTTTCTATTTTATTGTCAAAATAGTGACAAATATTCAGTCTCGGCTGTTTCCCCGGGGGGTTAAGTTTAGGGTTTAGGGTTAGGGTTAGGCCTAGGGTTAGGGTTAGAGTTTGGGTCTGTAACAATATACATATGTTTGCTGACTGGATTATTCCAGTTCTAAAATCTGATTGTCTGAAGTTTGTAAAATACAATTTTTTGGTGGCAGCGCACTAATAGGTACTGATGCTCAGGGCCTGCAAGTGAGATCTTGATATAATTTTACAACCCCCACCATCAATCATACAAGATTTGTAGTGGAGGGTTCTGTTTCCACATTACGCCCCAATTTTCTGCACAATCATTCCTATGACCTGGGTGCATCTGCAGTTATCCAGGGCTGGGATTTTTTGTGCTCATGGGTCTCACACATACACATGCGGTTTTGTGCTCCTGCATCTCACACATACACACACGTCTACGTCTGTTGTCCAGGAGGGAAAAAGTGTATATAGTTATATATACACTAAATTGACAAAAGTAATGGGACCCAAAACCATTACACCAACATAGACTTTAATGACTTTAATGCATTCAGATACAAAGACTTTCATATGGAGTTGGTCCCCCATTGCAACTGCTATAATGGTTCCACCCCCCATGCTCTGGACTTTCTATAACAAACTAGATAAAACGTGAATGCCCTGCAGTGGCAAATAGCTTTAGTTTTATATTTGATCCGATTACATTAATGTTTAAGTATTTTTATAATATATATAATGTTCAAATATTTGAACTACAGTTGTGTGACTGTGTTAAAGGGTTTCAAAAGCTAAAAGTTTTAAAGCTGTTTAAAAGCTCCTTATTTGTTTGAAGTATTTGTGAACTAAATGTTATTGCACCTTTGTCCATATCACAGTACTTTTAAAATAAAAGTGCGCAATACACTACTTTTGAATTAATTATTTAATTTTGCGTATAACAATGGCATTAATCGTGATTAATCGCAGAAATCCATGTGATTCATCTCAATTAAAAATTGTAATCGTTGACCAGCATTTATATATATGTATAGACTTTAGCACAGGAAAATAACAGTTTAAACAGATGTTCTTGGTCATGTACAATCAATTATTCCACAAAAATACACTAATAATAATGTGTAAAATATCAGTTTATCCCAGCAGGATGTTTTTTTGTGTGTCACATCATATTTATACTCAACTAAACAGAAAGATAAGGATGGCTACGTACAAGTGTATATAAGTATGCTTAAAAGTTAATGTCAGGTTCAGACCAAGACAGACCAAAGGGCAGAGTAAAACAGGCTACAAGATTTATTCCATAAATCAGCAGAATACAGAGAACAGATACTGGCATAGTTCCAAAACCAAAGGTCAGTCTGATTAGCAAACAATTTTCTATCATCATACCAAAGAGCCAAGTCCAAGCGTAAAGTCCAAATAGTCTGAGTCCAGAAAATGCAAATCCAAATAAGAAAACAAAACAAAAATGTGGGCGAGACAGGAATCAATGTCAAGAAATAAGATAAGATAGGATTAGGATAGATGACCCTATATTAGTCCCACAGGGGGGAAGTTGCATTGTTACAGCAGCAAAGTGGACAGAAAAAGTATACTATACAAATATTATATAAATATATAAGTTTGTGTGTATGTATATGAATATTTATATACATGCGTCTGTCAAATGATTGCAATGTAATATGTGTGTACACAGTGGAGTATCCTCAGGTGCCTGGTAGCATCAGACGTGAAAAGATACACAGTAATAGAGCACCAGAAAAGGGTCATGTGATTAAAGGTGATTTAGATCTAGGGATTAGAAGTCACTGTGGTGTTGAGGGGAGCGGAGTCTGTGGTTCTTGTTCTTACAGGATCCGACAGTAAAATATTAATGGTTGTTTTAGATTTTATTTGTAAGAATGTCTAGGGCTGCCAAGACACATGATGCTGAATAAATACATATTTTTAATGTGGATGTTGCTTTTTTTTGCTTGCCAAAAAGTAATTTCCCCTCATATATTCCCCCTGTCTTCACCACGGGTACCGGTATTTCCGGAGAGCATTGTAGCTGGTACTTTAATTATTTAACTCTTCACATGCCCTTAGGTCATTAGTGGAAACAGTGAGGCACAGAGACCATCTGTTGTTTCTGCAACCTCAATTTAGTTTTATCTGACCTATTGAACTTTTGTTATTCCTTTGATTGGCTCTCTGCCCTTCATTAAGGTGGACCAGACCTACATCTATTCCATTAAACTCGGGACATAAAAGTGAAAAGAATTACGACTACACTGTTTACTTTCAACCCAATAAAGTGGCATTTACTGGGTTTTCATGTGAAAACACAACAGCAGATTACAATATGCTGTTCTGCTCAGTACTCCACTGTAAATGCACATGAATTCCAACACTCGAAATTAACATCAGCTGAATTTAATCGAAAATTGCTTTCTATTGCTGTTCACAGATTGAGATACACAACACACTGAACATGTTCTAAAAGCATGATATCAGATTGTGCGTTTAAAGTTGGTAATCTTTATTAGCTAGTGGCATATTAGTTGGAGTGAGGCAATGCAGTTTATATTGTATATGACACTTCAGTAAGTTACATTTTGTTGCACTGATTTTTTGCATAATGCAGTTTTTTGCACAATACAGTTGAGTCTATGACACAAATATAGATGTTTTACTATTCAAAAGTCTTACATATAATGCTGATAATGGTAAATAATGGTAAATCTGAGAACATTAGTTTTCTTAAGGTACTGTTGTCCCTTACAATGTCCTATATGTACACCAGTCTGCATTCATCTCAAACTTATCTATAAAACAGTGTCTCTGGCATCTTGTTGAGAACAGGTACATGTTTTTGAGTGCTTAATGCTATGGAAGTATAATGTACCAGTACTACAGACACAGCGAAGAGGGGTCGTATGGGCAGATGACCGCACTAGCACATCTTCAAATTATCAGCTTGGATTTAATCAGCATATTAGTGCTGTTCCCATGCTAAAACATGCAGACCAACAACATTGTTATATAATGTTTGGAGTAAAGATACTCTTTTCCAACAATGAAATGTTCATCAGGCTGAAACATTTTTAATTTATCTTGTCGCCTTGTTCATGTCCATGACTCTGTTAAGCCCAGTCCATTTGTGTCATATCATTCAAAAGGCAAAATTCTTGTTTCTCAGAAATATTTCACTGAAGTGAGGTGACTTTTGCCCACTCTGTAACACTTCATAGCATGTTCTCTCTCCAAATTAACATGAAAACATGAAATCAGTCATTAATGTCAGAACATAACAGACTCATATCCTTCTTCTCTTGCTGTTCACTATTTTTTTCTCTCTCCTCTTTCTCTCTCTTGCTTTCTTTCTCTTTCTCCCTCATCTTCTCTTTCTCCTCCTCTGTGTGTCCTCACTTTTTCTCCTTCCTACTCTTTTATTCTCTTTATCTCTCCTCTTATTCTCCTTCTCTCTCTTAACCCACGTCTCCTTTCTCTTTTTTCTTGTTTCGACCTTTTTTCTGTCCAGCATTTTTATCTTTCTCTTACACGCTCTCTCCTCTCTCTCACTTCTCTCTCTCTATATATACTCTTTCTCTCCACTCCTCTCCTTTCACTCTTTTTTTTCCTCTCCCTCTGCCTCTCTCTGTCTCATGCACAATCTTATCACCTCTACCCAGAAATGGAGTTTCTTCTAAAGTGTCGTGTTTAACCTTTTAAACCTGTCATAACACACCGCCGTCATTTGTCTTTCCGTTGCTCTGTGTGTGTGCGTGTGTTTGTGTGTGTGTGCATATAAAGCTGGTCATAAACACGGTCTTCATATTGAGGTTTTTTTTTTTTTTTTAAATCTTGAGATGAGTTTACACTTTAGTCAGGGTCATTCCCATCCTCGCTCTTCTGCAATCCGTGTTTTACATTGCTTTTTTGACCTGTCCACTTCTCTCTCATTCTCTCTCTCCATATCTGTCCTACTCTAAGATTAAAATATAAGATTTCTAAGATTTCATATTACTTAATCGTACAATATGTTTACAACAAGCTTATCTGTTGCTTTAGTCGTCCTCCAATTCCTCATCAGCAGTCAACTTTTTCTGTCCACAGGACACTGTTGGCTGGATATTTTTGATTGGTGGGCTATTTTTAGTCCAGGAAGGACAATGTGGTGCTGGGAATGTTCAACTAACAATATATTACCTGCTTAATTGTGGTCCTATCCATTGATGAATAGGGTGAAGGGGGCTATCAAATTATTCATATAAAGAGATAGACAACAGTTTGAGAGTGAACTACAAAGTGCACCTACATGGTCGGTGGAACTGGTACAATGGACGTACAGTTTAGATACAGGGTGTGCATACACTTTAGGAAATGAAGTGACCAGTGAGTGTAAATACAGCAGAAAAAAGAACTGTAAAAAAATTTTATATGTGTGTGTGTGTGTGTGTGTGTGTGGAATGTGATTTGACATTTTGCTGAAAAGGCTGAACTCAGATGAACTGCAGTTTAGAGGACAAGCACACAGAGACGGAGAACACCAGGCTGACACACACACACACACACACACACACACACACACACACACACACGCATACATACACACATACATACATACAAACACATACATTTGTATTTATATTGTATCATGAGGAGACTCTGCTGACTTGTTTAGTTCTGTACCTCAGTAATATTACACGTAAACCTAAACCTAACCTGAGTGACCATTTCTGTCCTTTCTATTTTTCTATAAAAAGCTGAATTTATGGTGTAAATATGCACGTTCCCTTGCGAAGATGAGGAAAATGTCCCTTTTCTACAGGTTTTCCAGGATTAAAATAATTATGAGAACATTTGGTCACAAGGAGAGAAACACACACACACACACACACACACACACACGGCTTCTTGTTGTTTGGAGAGAGATGGTGAACAGCAGCATGGAAGAGAGTCATGTTCCAGGAGAGAAACCTTTAAATAACAGACTTCTGTTAAACAGACTGTAGCCATCAATAATATAACATCATAACATCAGATAGAGAGAGAAAGAGAAAGACAGAGAGAGAGAGAGAGAGAGAGAGAGAGAGAGAGAGAGAGAGAGAGAGAGAGAGAGAAAGAGAACTGAGGCGGGGAGAAATACAGTGAGGAACATAAGTATTTGAACACCCTGCGATTTTGCAATTTCTCCCACTTAGAAGTCATGGAGGGGTAGTAGTTGGAGTCTGATTGACTGTGGGGTGGACAGGTATCTTTAAAGAGCTCAGACAGGTGCTACTAATTAAGATTACTACTAAGTGGAGTAGAGGTGGACTTCTTAGAGGCAGAGTAACAGGTCTTTGAGAGCCAGAATTCTTGCTGATTGCCAGGTGTTCAAATACTTATGTGCAGCAGTGCA
>JBBIGA010133773.1:0-21778 GCA_037576975.1 Alestes dentex | reverse complement strand
CTCTCACACACGCACTCCCCCTCTCTTTCTCTCCCTGTCTCTTTCCTTATCTCTCTTTCTCTCTCCCTCTCTCTCTCCCTCCCCTCTCTCTTTCTCTTTCTCGATCTTCTCTGTCTCTTTCACTATCTCTCTTTCTCTCTCTCTATCTGTTTCTCTCTCTCCCACCCTTTCTCCCCTGCTCTTTCTCTCTCTTTTTTCCTTTCTCTCCCTCTATCTCTCTCTCTTTCTCTCTCACTGTTTCACTCACTCAATCAGGGCTGGCGAGAGCACCATCAGGAAGGTCAATGTATTGAGCCCTCAATCCATTGGGATGCTATTCAAGGTTCTGGTTCATCACCTCCTATCTGGGACAGCCAGAGCCATGGGCTGCACGAGATGGGCCAGGAGATTACACACGACTGGAGAGCACTCACCTGGCTGATCACAGGAGTTCATTTATTTTTAAAAAATTGAACACTATGGCAGATACTGTATTTATGGCAGATACTGTGGTGTGCTCTGGATAAGAGAGCCTACCAAATGTTGTAAATGTAAATGTTAAAGGTGCCATTTCTTCACCAGGTCAGTGACACACACAGCCGTCCACACGAGAAAATGTGATTTATCAAACCTTCTTCTATTCTTCTATTGTCCATTTCTGATACTCACATATCCATTGTAGGTGGTGGACAGGGATCAATATGGGCACTCTGACTGGTCTGCATCTACACAGCCCCAAAACCTTTGATACATTGTGTGTTCTGACACCTTTCTACTACAGCCAACGTCAACATTCTCAGCACGGTAGCAACAGGAGTTCTTCTGAGGGATCTGACCAGATATGCTAGCCTTCATTCCCAATGACAGGGCAGCTGGTAGCCTAGTGGTTAGGGCGTTAGCCCTGCGATCAGGAAGTTGTGGGTTTGAATCCCTAGATTCGACCCCTAGATGTACTCTGAGGTTCCCTTGAGCAAGATACCGTCCCTACACACTGCTCCCTGAGCACTGTGCGAGTGAGGGGTAGAAATGGTTTGTCGGTGGTCCCACCACCATCCCACCTCTGCTGAATCTGCAGTTGGGTGTTGAGTTGCCTATTACATTATCTTACCCAAGTTGTGTGTTATATCAGAACTAGCCATTGCATTTGGTGTGATGTTGAAATTACCATAAACATGAATTTTTTGAGGAGTTTCACTACACCTGGCTGCGCAGTGCGAGGGAGGTTTCTTTGGTGGTCATCCACCAAATGCCAGAGCCAGAACTGAAAGTATGTCAGTAAAAATAAAAAAGCAGCGTAGAAAGAAATCAGATGCAAATTCAGTTGCAGTTTAATTGCGGTTTAAGATTATAAGTCATTTTTGACTTCTTTCATTGGTCCACTGATTGTGATGGAGACTAATTGTTTTCTTCCAGCAGCAACTACATATGAACATTGCTCTGGGCAGTGATCTGCGGGGAAACCTTGTATTCTGGCATTCATGTTTACATCAGTTTGACATGCTTCACATACTTGAACATAGTTGCAGACCAAGTACACTTCTTCATGGCCCCAGTCCCTAATGGCAGTGCCCTGCCACACTGCTGCAGTGTTCAGGAATGGTTTGAGGAACATGACAAAGAGTTCAGTATGTTACCCTGGTCTCTGGATTCCCCAGATGTCAGTACGATCAAACATCTGTTAGATGCACTTGTTAGATGCATCCACTGGTTATGACGGAGACTAATGGTTTTCCTCCAGCAGCAACTACACATGAGCATTGCATGTTATGTCCTCATTAATAAAGTCCCGTTTTTGTTTGAGCACCCACACAGAATTTCCTTCATGCATTGTATCTAAAATCTTCTGTGAAATGAAATGGTTTTGTAAATGTCCCAGGGTAAGAAGATGATACTCAGGTGCTGTTGAAATAAAGGATAAGCAATCTATCGGATTAATCCATAGAATTAGGTTGCTGGGAAATACTGCAACATTGTTACGGTGTCAGGAGGGATAAGGGTGGGTTGTTGTTACGTAATAGGCGTATTCTCATTACATCCTCAGCAACTCATCTGTTCGTGGACAAAACTGGGCCAGTAATGGTGTTGGAGTCATTCAAAGACCCTAAACCCCTCCCCCCTGACCTGGCCCATTACAGCATCATTATATATTATATGTGTGTCATTATACAACAGCTCACCTGTTGGTTCAAATGATGGATTTCCTTGAAAAAACTAAGTTAAAACTTATCAACTCTTATCAACACTTGTCCATTGTTGGAAGTGCATGGGGATGGCTGTGTGTGTCATTTACCTGGCCAATAGGTGGAACAAAGATGCATTATGGGAAGAAGGTGCATCGCTGGAGGCAGTGTGATGCTCTGGGCAGTGATCTGCGGGGAAACCTTGTGTCCTGGCATTCATGTTCACATCAGTTTGATGTGACATACCTGAACATAGTTGCAGACCAAGTACACTTCTTCATGGCCCCAGTATTCCCTAATGGCAGTGCCCTACCACACTGCTGCAGTGTTCAGGAATGGTTTGAGGAACATGACAAAGAGTTCAGTATGTTACCCTGGTCTCTGGATTCCCCAGATGTCAATACGATCAAGCATCTGTTAGATTTGCTGGGAACACCAAGTCCCATCCTTAGTGGAATTAATGGATCTGCTGCACTGGTGCAGATACCAGTTATGCTTGCGTATGCTCTCTTGGACTCCTGGCCAAGGATGGCGGATGATCTCCCTTTGAAAAGTCTAGTGTGTAGACAGCTGTGCCACTCTGGAATGATTTTTGCAAAACCTTGATTTCATGCGGTTTCATGTGGCACATTTAATCTTCTTATGTCGATTCTTAATGTATTCTTATATTTCTTTTATTCTTTTATAATTTTGCTATTATTTTTATGCTTCCTGATTTATCAGTATTTTATTCTATTCCTGTAAAGCACACTGAATGACCTTTGTGTGTGATAATAGGCTACAGTATATAAATAAACTTGACTTGACTTTACTTGACTTGACTTGACAAAAGACCCATGAGATGCATCACAACTATACTTTTGAAGGCCTGTATTTTCTCAAAAGATGCTAGTTCTCGTTCTTTCAAATCTTTTATCTTGAATAAGTACAGTTAAATCTCCTTAACACATGCGAACTTCAGAGTTTAATACATTTTTAACAAAAAAAACTGCTTTTCTCTACTAACCTTCATAATCCTCCAGGAAGTCTATGACATTTGGAGATATCTTCTTATGTTTCCAGGGATGGAAAAAGGACAGAGAAATTATATGTTAACTATACGTGTCAACCTTTAGGTCAACATGTAAATTAGTTTTATTTAACGTGCCTGACCCTCTGCCCTTTTTGGAAAGGCAAGTTTCCCCTCTCTCCCATCTCGCACCCTGCTGGACAGTCCCCACCCTGTCAAAACACAGTCAACAAAATGCGCCAGAGGCATTTTTAATGTCTTGAGGGGCACTACGTTGTAGAAAAAGTGGGGAGACAACCCCCCCCCTGCTATAATGGTTCCGGTGCCCATCAAGTTTTGTTGATCACTGCCCACACCCCCCCTCACCTGATTTTAGGCCCTCATGTCCGGTAATGAACCTCACCTCACTGCTGCACTGCAGCTAAAAGCAGATTTTCCCAAATCACTACAAACTCTTGGTACGTGAAGGTTGATCCAGTCACTGGACAGGGCCAGATCATTCACAGTATTTAGATTAAGCATTGTTGAGATATACGTGGAACCAGTGTGTACAACCAGTGAGTGCTTTGTAGATAACAGGAAGCCTGTGTGAAGCCAAAAAAAACTTCAAGCATTTGCTGCTGGAGGCTTGCAATGTTTGCTGTGTGTTAAACTCCACTCCAGCTGTGGGAGCACAAAGTAAAAATATAGGGGCAAAGTACATTACTTATTAATCAAGTATGTTTACAAACAGGATGAAGTATCTATAATTTATACTGGATAATAAATACTGTAAATACATGTCAAGGGCGTGTCTATGATTTTTCTTAGAATGTTCTGAAATGTGGATACTTACAAAAAAAATCTATGTGGTCTTAGATGTTGTAAATGTATGTAAATGTATGTAAATCAATCTGTGTTCGAAAATTAGAAAAATAAGGAAAACCTTCTACTTTTGCCAGCTGCTGTATGTTGTACATACATTTTTCGTCTCTGGTGGACCTTATCTTCAAAAAATGTTACAGTATTTGTTAAGTGTTAATGTGACATTTCCATTGATGTATTTGTTATACATTTTGTGTGTGTTATCATATTATGTGAAAGGTGACAAAAATGGTGTTGTGAAAATGGCAGCAGCACTGATATGATCATTTATAGCTGGCTGAGCTTTAAAAATGATACTAAGATTAGGAGAAAACATTTAATTCCCTAAAGTAGATTGATAAGCTCTACCCATCTTTTTCACACACTTCTCCTTTAATGTGATGGTCTGTGTGTGTGTGTGTGTGTGTGTGTGTGTGTGTGTGTGTGTGTGTGTGTGTGTGCAAAGTGCTTAAAGGCATGGTTGTGTAAGTTGCCAGGTCCTCTGTAACCTCCATCACTGCATGTCATAGAGTGCTGGAGTGTGTCCCGTGTTGGAGCTTCGCCTGCAAGTGCAGCTTTATGTCATACATACTGTCACAAGAATAACAGACACAGTGAGCGCACTGAGCATGCAGTCACTTCAATACAGCATGTTAAAGGGAAACGTATGGCACTTTTCCACTGGCACAAAGAACCGTGCTGTACTGTGAACAAATGTTTTTCTATTACAGATAAAGCAACCCATATCCAAGCTGTACCCATGCTGCTTGATGGCAGGGCTGAAAGCAGGCCGCAGCTGAGCTGACTGCATCACTGCTTTCAGATGAGTGGAAATCAGTCCGTAAAGAGTCCTTTTTACTGATCGCGTAAAAAAAAAACAACCATGGAAATACAGGCTTAAAGGGAAGTTTATGATGTACAAGCACTATTCTCTGTTTGAACTGAAGATCAATTTCCATGGGAGTTTTCTATGACGTGAACAAGTTTTTCTTAATGCTGTGAGAAACACGAAGGTGAGCCGGGATATCGCTAACAAGTTAGGTATTTATTGCACGGATATAGAATGCAAAACATGAAAAAACTTAACCAAGACTATAAATAATAAAAGACCACATTATCAAAAGCAGCTCCAAACAGACTAACTTTCTGCTGGCTCGACTCCGTGGTTTTAGGATGATTATCGACCATAAACTATGAGGGGAGAATCCCTGTTACCGGGCTAAAAGGCATAATCTAAATCAAAGCATGCCGCAAGTTCTGTGCCATCACAATACAGCACAAAAAGCGCCCGTCCAGAAAGTTTTTTCATGCGTGATCCATATCTTTGAGACACATTCGTGGCAGACAGACTTGCACTGTAATGCAACACAATTCACAGACTAAATATATTGGGGTGGTGGAGGCCTAGTGGGTAGGACACTTGCCTCTGGGCCAAGAGGTCATGCGTTCAAATCCTACCTTCAGGGGATCACCACTGGCTTACTGAGCAAGACCCTTAACCCCAAGTTGCTCCAGGGAGGCTGTCCCCTGTAGTTAGGGAATGGAAGTCACTTTGGATAAAAGCTTCTGCTAAATGCTGTGAATGTAGATTTTTCAACTAACTTTCTACTATTTGATAATCATTATCAATATTACATACCAAATCTTAGAAAAGGTTTACTGGATTGTTGACAGTACATAAAATGGCTATTTTGGTGTTGTGCAAATCATGACTCCTGGTTCCATTCACCATCATTGTTAAGAAATCCACACTAGTAAGTATTGTGACAGCAGCGTCATCGGGTGGTGGTGGAGAAGCAACGGAAACAGCCGGGCCATTTCAGCACCCTGGACAGCCGCCGCACCACTCAGCAGCTGAGGGGGACGGGGCGGCTGAACCACCTGCAGCTGTATCTGATTCCCAGATCACCGTCAGTGAAGAGGGCTGCGGGTATAAAAGGACCATGGAAGAATGAAAGGGCGAGTGGCACTTTGAGGAGAGAGAAAGAGAATTCACCCACACTCCTCTGCTTCCAGAGTCCAGCCCGGAGGAATTCCTGCTTCCGTAAGAAAGCCACCAGACACTTCTTTTTTTTTTTTCAGTAAACAGAATTAACATCTACAGTACAAGACTGGGATCAACAACATTCAAGTCAATACAAGTATCAATAATGGATACAAAACCCAACAACTTCAAAGTTTTGGAGAAACTAAACACATAAACGCACAAGGGAGATAAAGATTAGAACAATTCAGACACATTAAAAGAGCAGGGATCGAGACATTACAGCAATTATTTTGAAGCCGCCAGACACGCTCCGTACATCTTATTCCCTGCCGGCCCAAAGAACAGCAAGCCGCCCCGAGAAAGATCTCATGCACAAGTCTACACCTCCCATGCTACCTCACTTCCCTACCCTCCCCAAAACACTACTTGTGTATAAATAAACTATCATCCTTGTTGTCACTCCAGATTTGGGTCTCATCTAGTCTGTTTCGTGTTCGCTCCACCTGGTCGTGCTCATGTTTACAGTAAACATTTTCACATAAAAGGCCCTCAAATGACTTGGCTTATTGGAACAGACACTATACACAGTTTGACTGGTCAGCTGGTCTTCATAGGCAGGCTCTGGCTGGCTGGGGTGGCTGAGCAATGGCCGACATATTCCTCAGCCAATCAGTGGCTTACAGAACAAACTCAAAGAAGACTTGGAAAAATGCTGCTTTCCAGTGCGCTCAGATATAACTACCAGTTCCAAGCACATGAATAGTCAGAGCAAATCCTATTTACTAATAGAAAACTTTTTGATGATAACCCGAGTTGCTGAGTGGTGATGTCAAAATATGGTGCATTTAAAATTATACCATCTTACACCAGCAGTAGGTAAGATGGTAATTTAAAATTAATCATGTTGTATGTTAATTGGCATGCTCTTTGGCAAGCGCTTTTTATAACCAGAAAGTTAGATAAGTGACTGAAATTGCTGAACTGCCATTTGCACTGATTTTCTTTAAAAAATTAATGTTATTTGCAGCAGCATGGTTATCTGTATATTCCTTATGTTGGTCATTATTCATTTATAAAAGCCACTTTTGCCTTAGAAAATGCTTAGAATGCTAATAGCACACTGGCCACAAAAACGTGTTTGGGAGATTGTCCATTTTTTTCAAAAGACTCATTCCAATGAATTTCCCGGTTAAGCGCTTGAAGGCATGACATGTTACAATTACGATTTCTGAACTGGGAAGTTTGATCTTACGACAAGCAAAAGTTCCTCATAGGTGGTAGTAACCTGTTACAATTTGGGAACCTTCGCCAAGCACTGCTCTAGTCAGCTGCCAGTATGGATCGCTCTGGTTACGGTCAAGAAACCACAAGCTCTCATCTGAGCATTGCATTTCTCTTGCAGTTCTGATTTCTGCAACAAAGACGATGCTATATGATTTACTGTAACTGGAGACTCACTGATGACTTCCATGCTAATATAATAAAAATTAAATACATACATATTGTCCCAGAGTTAACAGACCTTACATCATGTATGTAAATGTGTTAATGTGTGTCTGTTGTATTTGGGAGTACACATAAACACACTGCTTATTTTTGTGTTGAATATTTTTCCTCAAGGTTCCAGTGCTCAAAGTCCACGCACAGTTATATACCAATAGCCTTATTGTCCAAATGCATACTTTGAATAAGCTTTTATCAGAACTTAAAATAGAACAATAAAGCAAGAGCATGGAGTCAAGAGAGTGTGCAGGGAATGAATATAATTTAAATAATTTATAACAGCTGTGGAAAGTGATACAATTATGCTCTGTAACTGAAAGAAAATGAAGTTCCCTGGTGAGTACCACCCCAGAGATGTGAGGTGTACTGATTACAGTTTAGTATCTTTTTTCTGAGAATGTGCAGTAAACTTAATTCAACATTTTGCTAATTTAACTGTTTCATCCAAAAACGGCTTTCCAGAAATGCAGACTCCAGATCCCTAGTGCATACGCAGAGGGGGACAGTGACACAACCTGGACTGAAAAGGAAAAATTCCTTAAGAACATAAAGAAGAAATGCAGAGAAAGGCCAGGACTCTAGAGGAAAAAACTTCCTAAAAGCATAAGGAATAACCACAGAGAAGGATCCATTCATATACACTTGAAAAAACGCTGACATTAACCAAGAACCAAAAGGAGAACCTGTCCTCCTATGGGCTATACTGTCTCACGCAGTTAGGTGAGTAGGACAAGATTGCAAGGAAGATTGTATAGAGTAATTCAGACCAAAGGACCACTTTATCCATCTGTATAACTAGCCTGCCCTCTGTCCACAAATATGTTCTGTTGAACAAGCTTTACAGAACATTGGCAAAAATCCCACTCTGAACTGGAAAGTTCAAACACTGAAAATCACAATAACAGCACAGTATGTAATTAAATATAATACATATAAAACTGCTAAAAAGAAAAAAAAATGTGTGGAATGATTTGTTGCTTTGAGGCAGGATGCATGTGCAAAATCCCAAGGGTCTAATTAACAAACAAGAGAAAACCCAAGGAAAACGACAGCGCGTACCAAAGAAAACACACTTGCTTGAATTACAGTACAGTCTATATAGAGGTGACACTGGTAATTTACATTCTAGCACTGCGGGAGAGAGCAGTTCAGTGTACACTATACAGTATGTATACGGGCTTACCTTTACTTTCTTTAAGGGTAATGTATTAAGCTGAGTTTAACATGAAATTAAAGTGTTTTGAGAGCATGTTTAGGGTTTACACTGTATTACGCACTGTTAGCCAACTTTTTTACCACATCACAAATTCACGGTTTTACACTATTCGCAGGTGCTCTTGGAATGTAACCATTGCGAATGTTGGGGGTTTACTGTATATACTACCTAGAGAACAGAAACAGTTTGGCATTGGAGAAAACAAGAACGAGACACGGATGAACAGGAGGGCAAAGCTAAGGCGGAGACTGAACTAAAAAAGCAAAGTC
Organism: Alestes dentex; assembly: GCA_037576975.1. Taxonomy (NCBI): domain Eukaryota; kingdom Metazoa; phylum Chordata; class Actinopteri; order Characiformes; family Alestidae; genus Alestes; species Alestes dentex. The sequence continues at coordinate 12,792 of JBBIGA010133773.1, read as the reverse complement.
AAATGGTAAACAAAACTGGTAAACAAAAACAGTCAAAAAACGGGGACATGGTCGGGGCACACGTTACAGAACCCCGCCCCTGGAGCACAGCTCCCGCGGTGTGAAAAATATACTGCTACAACACTCAGCCTAGAGTAGAGGCCAAAGACAGGACAGGACTGGACAATGGGCCAGGAGGTCAAGAGGGAGCAGGGGGCTGTGTAACTGGCGACAAGGGACCACAGGACTGGGCAACCAGTGACAAATGACCAGGGGACCAAGTGCCCGGCAACAAGGAACTAAAGATACTCACTAGAGCAGAAGGAGGCATTGATAGCAGGAGACGTCAGTGGCACTGCTCGACTGGCAACGAGGCACCAGAGGACTGGTGAGCTGGCAATGAAGGACCACGGGACTGGACAGCTAGCAATGAGGGACCAGGGGAGGAGCTGCCCGGGGCACAGACATCCATGAGGTGCTCACTGGAGCAGCAGGAGACATCAGCAGCCCTGTGGGACTGAACACCTGCTTACTCTGCAACTTCCTCCAGGGCACTGGGCCGCACTGTGGGACTGAGCACCTGAAAATGTTCTTCTCCAGGAGATTGCTGCTGCATAGCCCTGGAACAGCCTCGAGGCTTTCCTGCGTTTGAGCTGCTCTTTCCCTCTTCACAGATTGGGGATAGCCTAAGCTGCATTCTCTCCTTTACCAAACCCTTGCTTAATTTCCTCCAGGAACGTGTGGACTATTGTGACATCCATGGTTCTGACTGTTCTGTAATGGTTGGTTGCTTTGAGGCAGGATGCATGTGCAAAATCCCAAATGTTTAATTACAAACAAGAAACAAAATACTAACAAAGGTTCAAGGTAAAGCAGAAGCACACAATATTTCAAAGGGGCCTTGAAACAAAGACATAGGCAATGTGAAACACAGACTGAAACAGAGGCATTTACATAATAACTAGATAATGAGAACACCTGGGCAAGGGAGGAGACAAGAAGAAGACACAGATGAACAGGATAACAAGAGGACATTGCCAAGGCTAAGACTAACAATGGCCTGGAGCCATCTTCTCAGGACTATATTTTTGTATATATTTTTTGTACCATTCCCCTCCATGATGGCGCCATCTTCGACTGAACTGGACTGGCTTACCTACGGTTGAGAAATAGGAACACCGGACGTCGGGAGACTGTACCACAGACTGTGTGGGTATGAGTGCATGTGTGTGTGAGGGACTGTAAATTACTTGGTATTTTTGGCAAATGATTAAAAGCAACACTTTTGTCTCTGTCGGTTTGTTCTTTTCTCCTTCGATTCAGTTAAGAGCTTAAGGTTATTGTAGTTAGAGATTTGTCACAACATGGCAAAGGTGAACAATGACACAGTCAAAAACAGGGACATGATAGGGTCACATGTTATAAGAAGCAAATTAGCTGGTTTTATTCAGGTAAATAAATACTGAATCATCGGTTAAAGTATTTATTTGAGTTGAATAAAACCAACTGCTTGTTATCACATGCAAGTGTTTTTGATACTGATTAACCTTTTTTTTTTTTACTGAGTAATTGTTTTTAATCATAGTTTCATGGTTACTGTGGGTGTCCATGAGGACCAGCTCCAGAACCTCAGTTGTAGACCAGGTGTAGACCACATAAACTGAACTCTTGGATGGTCTTTCATCTTGTAATAGGTGGTTTGGGCACCACTACAATATTTTTCTCACTATAGTTGTTGGCTAACTATTCAAACATCAAGGTCACTAATGCTCCTGTTAAAACACTGGTCAGTTGAGTAGTCTGAAGCTTTGCTGTATCTGACCCCTCTGTATCTGGTATTGTAATGAACTACTGTGATATGCTGCTACTGCTGGTCTACTTGGTTCATTTTCTCAATATATATTGATAAATATACTCCGGAAATATACAACAGTATTAATATCACTATGTATAAGGCCTTTGCAGGCCACTTGGTCAGCACAGTTAGGAAGGCACTCTGGAAATAGGTTCTGTCCTTCTGTTGTGGCCTGAACACAGACTTCATTACACACAAAGCCAGAAATCATGGATTAGCACACAAAACAAAAGCTGGCCATCCAGCCCCAAACCTGCAGCAGCTGGACTGACCACTTACAGACAAATCGGTCTGATTAGGTAGGCCATCACATGCCTACCCTTCCGATAACTAGAAAATGCAGCGTGTCACAGTGGTTTTGTTCAAGACTCAGAATCAGAATCAGAAATCTGTACTGATCCCAGAGGAAATTATTTAGGCAACAACTACACAAACACACGGAGACACGAAGGCAAGAACAATCTAAAATGTAAAGTCAAAATATAACTCTCTGAAAATACTCTGTACCAAATGCACTATGCTATATACCCTTACATGCTTCACGAGAGTAACCGGCAGAAACAAACAAAGAGATAAATAAAACTGCTGAAATATTTTACAAAATACTTCCATTTAATGTCAGTAAAAATCCCAATAAATTCTTCCACCTCTTGTAGAAGATTACGGTTGACAGGCAACATAGGAGTTCCCGAAGAAGAGCACAATGGATTTTTAAAGGGGTATTCCAGCCTAAACCTAACGTGTAAAATGTTGTCATGTTTTTTGATATTTTCATTCGTCAGCCTCATCAGTTTCATTCCCTAGGCCCACTACATGATTTGATGCCCGTTTTGTATTATGGACCATTTATGTTCTCTCGCAAACTTACTGGGAATCCTTTCCGTCTCATTTTCAATATAATTTTTTTGACGTTTTTGTGAGTTTGTTTTTTGTAGTGAGTAACTGTAAGTTAACGTAAGCGCGTTTGTGTGGCATCAGAAAAACGTTGCAGGCAACGTCTTCTCGGTGTCAATTTCTGCCTGAAATCCTATCATGCCTACGGCGCCATATCAGGAGGATTTTTAAAACAATAATGTCGATTGTAAGTTTTAACAAAGAATAAAACTTTGTTTCCAGTGTAGAACTACAATGTTTTCAATGTAGAGCCACAAATCAAGACGTCCAATATGTAAACAATGAGGAAGGAATAATTACTACACCCACACGAAACTACACACTGAGCTGCAGGCTGGCATTAAACGGCGTCAGACGAACGCCAGTGTAACGCCTCACTGAAGTCAATCAAGCGGAGATACAAAATGCAACAAAAACGCCTGTGGCGTTCAGAGCACGTTAATTTATCCAAGATTCAAACATCCGTGTGGATGAGGCCTAACTATAACAATGAACACATCAACACCCAGTGTATTTCACACCATAGCAACATTGCTACAGTCGGAAGCAACTTACTGAGGATTTTGGTCAGCTGTAAGTAGGGGTAGCAGATTACATGGCCAGTGAGTGCAGGTCAGTGTAGCTACTAAACTAGCAGTGTACTTTCTCCCTCGGCGTAGTGTCCTGGTAGTATATATTACCTCACTTTGCTGCTTCCAAGGAGTGTCTTTACACAGCACAGACATCACTAAGAACTTTGAAGTAATGTGGCTGGGCTATTCTTGACAGCTGAAGCTGTTTCTCTGCTACTAATGTTACCTCGACAAGCCAACTCACCTTGACAACTGCTCAGACTGCAACTTGCACTTTCATTGAATTATTAATTGAATCAGAATAGTTGAGAAACATGACAAATAGTTCAAGGTGTTGACATGGACTCCAAATTTCCAAGACCTCAATCTGATGTGCATGTGGGAGGCCTACACAAAATCAATCAGAATGAGAATCTGAAAACTGGAGGAAACAGCTCAGGCTACTGCGCAGACACACAGAGACACAGAGACATGAACAACATAAAATATAGTATAAGTCAAATAAAAGTTAAAATAAACTCTCCAGAAATACTCTGAAAATGCTTAGTAATAAACACACTATGATATGTACCAAAAATGTTGTGTTCAGTAAGAGAATAATTTATAAATACAAATACGTAGGATAAATAAGTACAATTACTGCTTTTAATAATAATTAATTATTAGTAAACTCAAATAGTGGTTTGGAGTTGTTTCTGTAGGTGTCAGCAGGTTTCAGTCTTATGGTTTAATGGACATGAGTTAAGATGGAAAAAAATAGAAAAAATGAAATGCATGAAAAAGGTGGGATAGAGGCTCTTTAACTTTTCTCAGGGACAAACAGAAAAATGACAAAACAGCTTGTAGTAAGTGAAGCACATAGAAATAAATGACATAGTGTTTGGCCAAAATGTCACGTTTGTCCTGTTACAACACATTTGGCACTTTTTCACTGGCACAAGGAACCATGCCATACCTCAGACAAATGTTTTTTTCTTCCCAAATAAAGCGACCTGTACCCGAGCTGCACTCAAGCTGCTTGATGGCAGGGCTGAAAGCAGGCCGCAGCCAAGCCGACTGCATCACTGCTTTCTGATTGGTTGAAATGTCATCACAACACGGAAAGAGCCCAACAACAATGGAGATACAAACTAATAGTACTGTCTGTTTGGGCTGAAGATAAATTTCAGTGTGAGTTTTCTGTAACACAAACAAGTTTATCTTTAATGCTGTGAGAAATGTAAAGGTGTACCAGGACATCACTAACAAGTTAGCTGGGTTAAGTTTTCATTGCACAGCTAAAGAATACTGAGAAAAAAATGATGCACCTCTGACAGGAAAAACTTTCCTCTGGTTCGACTCCACGGACGCGGTTTTGGGACGACGAGTGGCCATAAACCGTGGGGAGAGAATTGTGCTGCTGATGTGTCAGAAACACTGTTAGTTGACTGAGATACACTGAAAAATCAAAGTGTGCTGCAAGTTCTGTGTCATTGCAGTGGTTTAGGTACAGCACACTTCCTGTATACATGTGGAAAAGTGCCTATTGAGTCATCTCATGCTGGGGGACTGCAGCCTTGTTAGTAGCCTTAGGCTGTAGGTGCTTCAGTACACTAATGGCCAGTCAACGGAACACTAATGGCCATCTAGGCCACCTGTCCCCTATCAGCTCCTTCTATAAACTCCTAAAAAAGTATGACAGGATGCTCATACTGTCATTGCCCAAAGCAGTCAGAAAAACATCCATTCTCCCCGTTTCCAATACACACATTCTTTACACAAACACAAACACACAAGACCATCTTGATGGAACTGTATAATATATGGTACCTCAGCCCAAAGCACACACATAATACAAACGCACGCACACACACACACACACACACACACACACACACACACACACACACACTCTTGCTCTTAAGCCTTTCACATAGTCCATTTTGAGAATGGCTCTGAACCTTGCACTAGTGAAACTGGGCCCATTTTTAGATTTGACAGCACACCACATTACGCTCCTACTCTATCAACAACAGCAAGATTCATAATCCTATTGCACCACCAGCTGTTTGACCAGAGTAAAGGCCTGCATGGTCAGTGATAATCCTGGCCCTACATGCATAATGTCCATTAGATGGCATCCTTTGACTGACTAGGTAGACACTCCAACCTGACCTAGCACAGATCCAGCTTTGTTCTTGTGTTAGACAGCTGTCTGTTACACCTCAGATGTAAAATAAAGAGCGACCTTTTTTTCTGGTACAGTGTTAAAGGGCCTATTGTCGACATTTTTCTTGCATTTTATTTTTTTCTCTTGAGGTCCACATATGGCATTTGTGTGATTTTGTGTACCAGAGCATTTCTAATACATTTCTAAAGGACCATTTTCCAGTCTCTTTCCCTGTCCTTTAGAATTGTTGTTATGCCTTTAGGAGTGACATTTGTAAATGATCACTGTTCTGACTGGCTGCCCTGTAATGTACCTCATTCAAAAATGCAGTCTGGGCTGAAACACTCCATATAACTTTGTGTGTGTGTGTGTGTGTGTGTGTGTGTGTGTGTGTGTGTGTGTGTCTGTGTGTGTGTGTGGATAGGGAGGTCTTAACGACCATAGGTTGAATCAGTGGTCATATGTGAATTCATGGGCTTTTTTCATGATGGGAATTCAAAATGGGCTAAATTTGCATATATAGACCGTATTGACTGAGATGTAAATTAATTAATTTATTTTTTTAATTTCTAGAGGAAAATTTAGTTTCACACAATATTTGCCCTTGAAGTGATGGGGTGAATGCATTCATTGTCCACTTCATTAGAAACCCTTACTTTTTTTACTTTCAGTACCACTTCACCAGCTACTACAAAAGTGTACAGGTCATCTGTTTCTGCAAAGTTTGCCTGCCTACTCCATTCACTGGTCGTTTCCTGATCAGTGAACCACTAATGAAGATCTTATTTAGCTGGCAGACCATTGTTAACACATGCTAGAGGCACAGGAGTGCGAGTGGCACTGGTACCGACATCACAGTGGGGGTTTTTACTTGGCAAGGTTGAGAGTGGTCCTGAAATATCCACATAATTTCTGGTGATATTTTATGTGATTATATTCAATATGCATATTATATATCCATCCATTATCTGAACTACTTAAACAGGGTAGCAGGAGGTGCTGGATTATTTAAATTATTTGTTGGTCATTTAAGCAGACTGAAGTTGTCACTTGTGAAATAATGACGTAAACAATTTTATTTTACTGTAATACCCCAATGAATAATTTAAATAATTTTGAAATGAACAATTTTCAGATATCAAAGAAGAGAAACCACGCAATATTATTGTGTTTTTAATGCACCACTCTTCCACGGCACTACGGTAGGTTCTCTGCTTTTGGCAAAACTCCACAAAATTAGCAATTAAAGCAAATACTTCCCCAGCGTGCCCCCTCATTATTTCTGAGGCACTCTCCCTGATTTTGTTCTGGAAGCGGGCCCGACTGTAGTCAAAATAGTTTTTTTTTCCCTTCAGCTCCAGTACCGTAGCCCACCTACACCACTCAAAGTCGAGTGAATCAGGTGTGCTGGGTCTAGGAAACGCATCACACATGCAAGCGGCCTGCAGGACTGGAGGCGCTGGACTAAATCTCCACGCAGGGCACTTTTAGCACCACCACGTTAGATCTTTACGAGCGTTCGGAGCAGATTGTTGTTTTAGCCTTTAAGCTTGGTGGTATGAAGACTGACGCAATCACAGCATTATCTGCCCCAAGTCATTCTCACTGTGTGAGCAAACGCCCACTCACGCCTCTCCTACCCCCTTCCACAGACTCTCCAGCACTCTTCTCCCTCCAACATTTACTTTCCAAACACGCTTTTATTGCGCTGAAGCTCTTTGCTAACGTCAGTGTTAAACCAAGACAGTTTAGAGCCTCGGGACTCTCTCTTTGATTTAGAACATTTCGCATCCAAAACCAGACCAGTCACAGTCCCTCTCCCTCTCTGTCTCTCCTTCTGTATCTCTCACGGTCTCTCTTTCTCCATCTCTCTCTCTGTCTCTCTTTCTCCTTCTCTCTGTCTCTCTTTCTCCGTCTCTCTCTCTGTCTCTCTCTCTGTCTCTCTTTCTTCTTCTCTCTCTCTCTTTCTCCGTCTCTCTCTCTGTCTCTCTTTCTCCATCTCTCTCTGTCTCTCTTTTTCCATCTTTCTCTCTCTGTCTCTCTTTCTCCATCTCTCTCTGTCTCTCTTTCTCCTTCTCTCTCTCTGTCTCTCTTTCTCCATCTCTCTCTGTCTCTCTTTTTCCATCTTTCTCTCTCTGTCTCTCTTTTTCCATCTTTCTCTCTCTGTCTCTCTTTCTCCAGCTCTCTCTCTCTTTCTCTCTCTCTATGTCTCTCCTTCTCTGTCTCTCTTTCTCTCGCTCTCTCTGTCACTCTTTTTCTGTCTCTCTCCCTGTCACTCTTTCTCCATCTCGCTCTCTGTCACTCTTTCTCTCTCTCCCTGTCTCTCTTTCTCAATCTCTCTCTCTGTCTCTCTTTCTCCATCTCTCTCTGTCACCCTTTCTCTCTCTCTACTCTGTCTTTCCCTCTCATTCTCTCTTTCTCTCTCCCCCTCTCTTTTTCCCTCTTTCTCTGTATCCCTGTTTCTTTTTCCTCTCTTTCTCTCTCCTCTTCCTACTCTCTCTCTGTATTTGTTTTCTATTTGTTTGTCTTTTAGTCATTCTTTTGCTCTCCGTTTCTTTTTCTCTTGATCTCCTCTTTCTCTCTCTCTCTCCTCTCCTTCTCTTGGTCTCTCTCTCTCCTCTCCCTGTATCTATTCTCTGTCTCACTGTCTTTTTCTTGCTCTCTCTGTTTCTTTCTTTGTCTTTGTGTTACTCCTTTCATCCTCAATCCTTCTTTCTCATTCTCTTCATCTTCCCTCTCTTTCTCCCTGTCTTTCTGTTACTCTCCATATCTGTTTTGCTTCTTCTCTGTCACCTCCTCCCTCACTCTTTCACTCTCCCTGTCTGTCTCTTTTCTCCCCCCACCCTCTCTCTCTCTGTTTCTCTGTCTCTGTGTCTCTGCCTCTGTTTCTCTTTAACTCTGTTTTTCTCTTTTCTGTCTCTTTTTCCTCTCTATTTTTGTCTCTTTCCATCCTGCATCCTTCCATCTCTCCATCTTTTCTCATCTTTTCAGCTCTTTTGCTCCTTCTCTGTCGCTCTCTCCCACATTCTCCCTATATGTCCCCCTTCTCTATCGCTTCTCTCTTCTCTCTCTCTCTCTTTCTCTGTCTCTCTCTCTCTTTCTCTGTCTCTCTCTCTCTTTCTCTGTCTCTCTCTCTCCTCTCTTGGTATCTATTCTCTGTCTGTCTCTCTGTTTCTCTTTTCTGTTTTTCTCTAGCTCTCTCTGTTTCTTTTTGTCTCTCTCTGTCTTCTATTTTTTCAATCTGTCTCTTTTTCCTCTCTGTCTTTTTGTCACTTTCTCAATCTTCTCTCTGTCTGTCTTCTTTCTGTCACTCCCCATCTCTCTTTGCACCCTCTCTGTCACTCTCTCCCACATTCTTTCACTCTCCCTGTCTGTCCCATTTTCTCTCTCTCTCTCTCTCTCTCTCTCTCTCTCTCTCTTTCTGCAATAATCTGGATTTGGTGGGTGGAAGATTGGCGTACTTGATGCCAAGCCAGCCACGTCGTATTATATAAACCCTGTTTTTTTCTGCTCATGTTGGTTCATTAGTGGTTAATCTGCACTAACCAACTGTTGCCTGATGAACACAGAGAGAGAAACAGAGAGATTCTGTGTTGAGGATTAATGTTGGATGCTCTGTCGCTGTTATAGATCTGATACGTCTCCTTTCAAAAAAGATTCCATAATTTTTTCTCTCCTGGTATATTTAGAAGCCTATCAGTCTCGCTGAGAGCTCACGTTCGCTGGTGACCTGCTTGACTGAAAAGTATCATCTTGTAATGTTGATGTTTATCTGCATTCATACAATATGATGATGAATAAATCCTAAAATTCATGCCAGAAATAGTTGGCCAGTTCCAGGAACCCAAGCTCCAGGGAAGCTTTGGGTTATTAATAGAAACGTTGACCACTGTGGCATTGGGCTTCCTTCACTTCCTGTGATGTCACGGGATAAAATACTAGTGGCAACTGCGAGTGAAGACGTCACTAGTGCATGACATTGAACCAGATGTGCTCTAGTCAGTCTTTAGCTTCACTGATGGTTACCCAATCCACAGTTGTGCAAGCTGTTCAGACAGAATGTCACATTCTAAGAAGAAGAAGAAAAAAATATATATTTATACATATTCAGATGTATAAACTTATTTTATTACATGCACTATCATTGGTATCATTGAAAAGTTGTTTTATACATCACCACCACCACCACCACCAACACCAACAACACTATCAACAACAACAACAACAACAACACTATCAACAATACAACAACACCAACAACAACACTATCAACAACAACAACAACATCAACAACAACACTATCAACAACAAAAACAACAACACTATCAACAACAAAAACAACAACAACACCAACAACAACACTACTAACAACAACAACACTATCAACAACAACAACACTATCAACAGCAACACTATCAACAACAACAACACCACTATCAACAACACCACTATCAACAACAGCAACAACACTACCAACAACAACAACAACAACACTATCAACAGCAACAACAACAAAAACACTATCATCATCAACGACAACACCACTATCAATAACAACAACACTACCAACAACAACACTATCAACAGCAACAACAACAAAAACACTATCATCATCATCAACGACAACACCACTATCAATAACAACAACACTATCAATAACAACAACACTATCAACAACAACAACAACAACAACAATACTATCAACAGCTGTAACAATAACACTATCAAAAACAACACTATCAACAACTACAACACCATCAACAACAACAACAACAACAACATTATCAACAGCCACAACACCAACAATAACACCAACAACAACACTATCAACAACACCACCACCACTATCACCAACAACAACACTATCAACAACAACAACAACAACAACACCATCAACAACAACAACAACATTATCAACACCACCACCACCACTATCACCAACAACACTATCAGCAACAACACTATCAACAACAACAACACTATCAACAACACCACCACCACTATCAACAACAACAACACTATCAACAACAACAACACCACTATCAACAACAACAACTCTATCAACAACACCACCACCACTATCAACAACAACACCATCAAAAACAACAACAACAACAACACTATCAACAACAACGCCAACAACAACGCTATCAACAACACTATCAACAACAACAACAACAACAACAACAACACCACTATCAACAACAAAAACAACAACACCAACAACAACAACACTATCAACAACACTATCAACAACAACAACAACAACACCATCAACAACAACACCAGTATCAACAGCAACAACAATATCAACAACAACAACAACAGACTATTTGGTTTCTGTCTAAATTGATTCTAATATACTCATCCTGCATGACTTTATAGTTTTCAAAGAATTTGTAGAACACCATGAGGTTGTAAATAAAAATAAAGAAAATTTAGAGTGGCTAATGAAGCTGTGGAATCTATTAAATCATAATAAAATATCCAGAATAAATCATAGTTTCCAAATGAATATCAAATTAGATAACTAAATTATAAAATCATATAAATAGATCATTACAACATAATCTTTAACATTTTTTTCTGTTCCTTTTCATAGCATTGCTGAAATACAGTATAAACACATCTAAACATAATTTTCAGTGAATACCTGCATAAGTTATTTGTGTTTATAGAATAAAAAGTTTCAAACTTTTTTACTCTTACAGTCACATAATAAGTCTCAACTCTTTTTTTGTCTCCATGTCAGTAAGTGAAAACAAAGCCATGGCTGAATGGTTTCCCTCAAAATGAGACCATTCTTTGCAAATTCAGCTCATAATAAAAATATATTATGTGGAAACACTTTACTTGTACCCTGTGACATCTCACTTACAGAACCTTGCTATAAACATGGTATATAGCTTTATGTATATATCATAGAGTTTTGAGCATTAAGCCTATTTCTGGAGTTTTATTTTGACCTACACTGTTTTCATATTGCTCTTGTCCTTGTTTGTCTGTGTAGATGTAGCATAGGCAGTTTCCTCAGGGATCAGTAAAGTTTTCTGATTCTGATTCTGACGAGTTGACAGGTGGCAGATCTTAAGACTGAGGTGAAAAGTTTGTGACAAAAACCACTAAGACAACTACTGGTAATTGTAATGTTAGACACTGTTGTGTTAGTGGACATAACCTATTATGACAAACATGAAATCAAGCATGTGTATTGCATGATTACAATAAATGAAGAGTTGTCACTATATTAGCTGTAGACTGAAAGTTTATAGTCTGCCCTTTCAGCTTATTATAAGGAAAGACAATATAGAAAATTACACCATGCTTTTCAGCTGCAGGTCATAACTGCAACTTCAGACGGTAAATATGTCTAACAAACAACTGGAAGAAGGTTTCAGTGTGAAATGTCTATCGTTTACAAACGCCCTTATCCAGAGCAACTTACAATCATTAGTTACAGGGACAGCCCCCCTGGAGCAACAAAGTGTCTTGCTCAGGGGCACAATGGTAGAATGGTAGGTTCAGCAGCAAGGGTTTTACCCACTGGACTACTACCACCATACAAAGTTTTATTTCTCCAAGGTTGATACAGCCAGACAAGCTTTCTTGTTAGCTAGGCCTGTAGAACCTGGAATGAAGGCCTTACATGTTAGATTATCCACCAGCCTAATCACGCTGTGACAGTTGATATACATGGTGAAAATTGCACACTCCTGGACATGTCTCTGAATATGAGCTACAGTCTACAAAACCAGGCTTCTATCAGTTGTTCAAAATGAAAAATAGTGGCAACGAGGTTTATGCCAGGGTTCTTTGCTGAAGGACTCACTGCAAAACTGCCACATACAAGCTTAAATAGTTTAAAGTTGTAAACTGAAGTTGTAAGTTTCAAGTAAAACATATTTTATATGCCTACAAAAGACAACAATATTGTGTTTTGTTATTGTCATAGCGCTAAAATACTTTGTCCCACTAGCAGAAAGGAATGTTTTTGTAGTTTTTTTTTTCTTGACATTGGACAAACTTTTGACTTTTGCAATCTGAACCAAAGGCCTAGAACCTAACCGTCACAGTTTACAACTGGTCAGAATCTACTGGAGTAGACACCAACATTAGAGGTTAGAGGTCTGCAACGGGGCGGGGAACCTGCGGGACCCGCGGCACGCGGCGCAGAAGTATGCGGCGCGGCTCTACATTTTAGAGTTTCTTGCGGGAGTGGGCGGGAATAGAGAGATGTGTTCGCGGGAGCGGGACAAAGACATTGTACTCTGGACTCCCGCAAAGTATACATTTGCCTTGAATACATTTTACAGTTTGTTTTTATGTGGGGAACAACATATGTG
>JBBIGA010133751.1:5000-21779 GCA_037576975.1 Alestes dentex | reverse complement strand
GGTATGTGCGACTGTGAGGGTGGGTGGAAGGGGTGTGTGACTATGAGAGTGGGTGGAAGGGATGTGTGTGAGTGTGAGGGTGGGTGGAAGGTGTGAGTGCCCCTTTACTTACTTGTGATCAGACATATTTGTACACAGTGTTGATTTTTAAAAACATTTTTTACAGTTTTAATTATAATACCAATGTGTGTGAGTTGTATGTATGTTTATGGATAATTCCGGTAAAAAAGTTTTAATGGATTTTCTGAATTTTTTTTTTTTTTTTTTTTTTGAGGGGGGAGGTGGTGGTGTTTTTTTTAGTTGTGTCCAAAGAAATAATAAAATCATAATGTCATAATAATTATAATTGGTTGTGCTAAAGAAAGGATATGAGACACTTGTATACATAGTTTATTAGAAATTTACAAGTAATGCAAAAATGGGAAAAATATACCCTCAGGGTTCTAAGGGTTACTTCCTTGTGTATATATGTAATGTTTGGCCCCTTGTAATTGGGGCATTTTTGATATTTTGACCAGATTATCTGGTTATTGGGGGGGGGTCTATAATCCGGTTTTTCCTCTGATCTGTTCCCAGTCCAGCTGGGTCTGTCCTGATTGAGGGCCCTAAATAATAACCAAGGTCATATAATAAATAAACAGGTTTTTAGGAGAGTCCTGTAGTGTGGAGGTAGACGCAGACTCTCAGGAGAGAAATGCGACAGCTGATGAAATCTGAGCTGAAGGAAACGTGGAAGTTCTGAGCTGAATGGAGCACAGAGAGGGAAGGGGAACCTGTGGAAGTGCTGGAACAGCAAGAACATCTGGATAAAGTCTCTTTTAAAACATTCTACTCAGCTTCTTCTGTCCAGTAACACAACCAGCACCAACACAGAGAAATCCCACCAGGTTCTGGGAGTCAGAGCTTGGAATCTGAAGTTCTGGATGGGTCCTGACAACTAACAAGAACAAAACATTGATGAGAAAACTCATTATGTGTGGAATCTCTCATGTATCTGACAGTGGTTAGTATATAACAATTTTAATCAAATGGAATTCCAATTAAATATCAACTTTGCAAATATAGACTGCAAAAGTCTTGAGCCACTAGGCAATACCGTCTGGAAAGCGTCTCTGTGGGAACAGTTTAATTTTTCATCATTTACGATCCCAAATACACTGTTAATGCGTTCATAGCACCTCAGTACAGAAAAAAACACGGTGGAACAGTCATGGATTGGCCTCCACAAAGACCAGATCTCAACACTACTGAAGCAGTGTGGATCATCTGGACAGACAATAGACCAAAAAGCAGCTGGCATCCAAAGAAGAGCTTTGAAAGGTCCTTCAAGAAGCTTAAAGCACTTATTCCTGAAGACTCTTAAAGAAAGGGTGGGAAAGCTTGTCTAGGAGAGTTCAGGCTGTGAACTTAAGCAAACCCTCTTTGTGTTTATACTGTGTTTTCATGTATGTTTGCATATGTCACAGTAAATCACTGTTTAGACTGTCTCATTTTCCAACAAAATATTGGTGTGTACAAATGTGCATGTGATTCAAAGAGCCAAGTAATGAGAAATGTAATGTAATGTACTGTACTGTGCAAAAGTCTTGCTTCCAGAGCCAGACTTTCTTGTATTTTTAATGCAGTCTTGAAGAAACGTTCCCCAGGCTTCAACGATTCTCATTTTCAGTCCAGTCAATGAACCTAAACAGTTCTGAATTATGAGTGGTTGTAACACCTTTATCTAGTCACCTCGTATCTTTAGGCACTTTGCAGCCTGTCAAAGTAAAACATTTGTTTCACTTAATATGTCGGAGATAAGACAGGAATGAAATAGCATTTTGGCACCAACAAAGTGATTGAAAGCAAAATATGGCTCAAGACTTTTACATTTTTTTTAGTAGTACAGGGATCTGAGGAAGCCCCTAATCCTACTAATCAGACCCTGATGGATAAAGAGATCGGTGTGGAAGAACCCCTGTTCTCTCCAGACCTGGCTAGACTTTAGTTCTTTGCTGTGATTGGCTGTGTCTTAACCAAGGCTCTCAAAGGGCTGCTGGGCTGCTTCTGTGTTTTCCGGGTGTGTACAGATGTGATTAAGAGAGTTGAGTAAGGTAATATAATATAAGTCAAAGTAATGGGTAGTGAGATCACTCCAGGAGATAATGAGTAAAGTACTGTAAAGAGCAATTTGTAGTAGATCACATTTTTTGAGTTTCAGGTCCCCACAAAGAGCTGAATATACACCCCAGATGTCTGTAAATAAGCTGGATTTCGTTAGACCCACCACAAATCAAACCGGACCGCCCCAGGATCCGAATCCACAGAAAGAAGACCTCCAAGACTCCTCTAAAGTGCTCCTTCAGTGTCAGGGACCTAAGAGAGCGAGGAGAAATATGTGGGACGCGGCAGTGTGGATCGAGGGCACTAGCCTGATTCGTCAGTGCTAATGAGGAAGGCGGTGGTGGGGGAGCCGGAGAGCGCTTGCCAAAGATGCTCCGGTCCACATAGGCCTGAGTTTGGGTCCCACATCGAGATAAAAGGCATCAGACCGGGTAATTACAGCCACCGCCAGCACCAGGGCTTACGGTACCATCCTGCGGCTAAGCAGCTAAAGCTCTAGCTGAGCCTCGGAGTCCCAGGGCAGCGGCGAGTCTCCTGCCGAAACTGACTGGCCTGAAAAGTGGGGGTGATTTGCCTGTTAATTTGTAAAGGAGCCCAATTGCCTGCCACATTTGTAACCAAATGCTCAATTAAGTATGCGCGAAGTGGTTGTTACTCCAGGGCGGCGGGCAGTAATGATCCAGCTTGGCCTCTGGCAGGAGGCTTTCAGTTACATCACAGCGGAGATGAACGCAGCAACAGGCATGACTCACAATACAGGCCATGAACCGTCTCACCTAGAATAAAATTAGAATTCGATTTTTTTAGTTAGAGTGAAATATATATACAGGGGTTGACATAAGTGGTACATAAGCAAGTATGCGCTGACGTCAGTGGTGCGCAAATGTGCGCCTGTTTTCAGTGTTCACAGCGCAAATGCGTACGTAATTTGTGCCCCACCCTCTTACCAAGCCGAGACTAAGACCTCTGTGAGCATTCTCCCCAACATTTTTCCTATGTTTGATTTAGTTTCCTTTGTTTTCACAGATGCTGCAGATGTTCTTTTGCCTCTGGAATCTCTCTGCTGCTCCTGCAGTCTCTCTGAAGTGCTTTTGAGTTAAGAGTCTGTTGGTCAGCTCTGAGAACCATAGCAACCGCACCCAACCCCCCACCCACCGATAGAATGGATCACATGGAAGATGCTTGAGGACTTTACTATTTTATTTGGAAAATATGAAATTATTTTTGCAGTTTCTTCAGCTCAAAGGTGGTGAAAACAGCAGCAGTGTTTGTTTCACCATCTGTGTCTCCTAGTAACAGCCTCCTTATTTGTTTTTCTGTGTGAATTTAGTGGCTTTTATTTGAGTTTCTGTGGGTTTTTATTTGGGTTCTGGGTGTTTTGTGTAAATGTGGTGTGTTTTGTGTGAGTTTGTTTGTGTTTTTGTAACTTTGGTGTGTTTTTGTGTTTCTATGTTTTTGTGCATTTGCATGTTTTCTGTTTATGTAAATTTGGTGTGTTTTGTGTATTTGGTGTGTTTTTGTGTGTTTGGTTTGTTTTTGTGTGTGTTTGATTGGTTTTGTGTGTAAGTTTGGTAGGTCTTTTTTGTCTTGGTGTATGTTATGTGAATGTTTTGTGTGTTTTTGTTTTTCTATGTTTAGTTTGAGTTTGATGTGTTTTTCTGTGTTTTCTGTTTTTTGTGTGTGCACAAGTTCGATGTGTTTTGTGTGTATGTGTTTGGTGTTTTATGAGTGTTTTTTGTGTGTGTTTGTGTAAGTTTTGTGTGTTAGGTCTCTGATGTTTCAGCTGTAGTAAAATTCCACATAAATCAGTATGAAAGTGTTGCCTTCAGCTTCTAAGACAACTTTAGGTTGTATAAAGTTCTAAACATCAGGGGAAAACTTTTAACTCTCTTTTTTGTTTGTGGTTAATTTGACCCTATTCAGTATTTAATGTCTCTAAATAAACAACTGTCATCATGTTTTTCTTCATATTAATGACTTTTCCTTATTTACAGGGGGCAAACTGTGTAAACACAAGATGAACATCATTATGTAATTTCAGTGTCTGCACACATTTTGCACGTTGGTGTTCTTTGGGCTCAGTTTGACTCGAGGTTGTTTTATCTTCAGAAAATCTTCCCTCTGCTTTAGATCCATAACTGAAAATAATCACACCTGTAGGAGTGAAAACCACTGATAGGTCACATGTCATGGGGTTGGCAGAATTTCATTTGCGCCCCACTCAGTTGGTCAGTGCTTTTCAGTAGAGATTCTACAAGCTGTGTGTGAAAACCCGTGTCAGCGATGAGGGCTAATTAGAGCAGCTGCTTTCACTAATTACAACTCGTCTCTGGATACTTTTGGATTTAGAGTGTATCTTCTACAACTAAAGTACAGTCGGGTTTCACAGAATTCTACATCTCTTTCAAACCAAAATGCTTTACATCCATGAACTCATGAAAGAACGCAAGTGGTACGAATCCATACTGGATGCACAACAAATGGTAAATCCTCGTCAAACAGCAAAAACTCCTTACGTAAATTAAGTTCCTCTCATTTATGCTGGAGCTCAAAGTGTCAGACATCATGCTGAGTTTTGTTTAATGTCTTGTCATTATAATTTAAAAAACACGTAAAACTAATAACGGCTTCTGGGGTTTTAAAAATTGCATCACACACGAATGCGTATTAAGAACAAAAACGCCCAAATTTATTTTATTTTAGGTCTTTAGGAAACAAACAGAAAATACCCAACACTTTGAACCCAGAAGAACTTTCAGAATAGTTTCTGCCCACAAGTGGATGGGGAAACCCGCCGGCCTGGAGAGTGCACAAAGAGCAGCAAGCAGTGAGCGTGTAGGACAGCAAACACCAGTTTAAGACCGTTTTACAGCATTTTTATTTGTTGAATTAAATTTTACTAATACATTCTGAGTACTAAAAGGTAATGAGCACACCAGTAGCCACTTTTTTGAGCTCTGCCTTCTGAAGGCTTTGCATTGGTTATAAATTTCACACTCAGTTTGTTCTCACCCTAATTAGTCTATATTTCCACCAAAATTTAACCCACCATTTCTAATGACTGTCACCCCAGACATCCTCAATACAAGATCACATCTGTCCTAGTGAGACTAAAGTCAAGATTGTTGTATAGCAGGTTTTAATTTCACATGTGAGAATGTAAACGAGCAACTCAACAGGTAGCAGCCAAAGGTTATGACATCAGAAGAGACCACTCCGTATAACGCTGATGGTGAGATGTAGAAGATGCTGGATAGCTTTTTCTCCTTGGATCAGTTATTGACAATAAAGAGTCCAGCACTCAAGAACTGCAGCCCAGATCAGCATTTGGCAGAACAAGGTTGAAAAAGATCTTGCGAAGCGCTTCACATGTAATGACACCTCTCTGTGAAAAAAGATCAGAACTGTCCAGACTTTGTTTTTTTCTGTGGTTTTTTGTGAGTTTGAAAGTTGAACGGGAGAAATACCAAGATGCTTGAACTTTGGTGCTGGTGGAGACTTTTGAGAGAACCTCGGAGGATAAAGAAAACAAATAAATGGATCCTAGACCAAATTAGTCCTCACTTCTCGCCCGAAGTCCAGCTGGAACTGTTATTTTGGAGATATTATGAGAAAAACCAGTTTACTGGACAGTTATGCTTGGAAGGTAAAAGAGGAAGGTAGCTGAAACAATCAGAATCATGAACAGAAGCCTGAAGGACCACAATCTTTAGGGCTGGAGATATATTATCCATGTATCTAAGTCGGAACTGACTTGAAGGTACTTAATCATGGTAATGGGGACACTTTTTGTCTCTGCCTCTATAAATTTGAAGATGTTTGTCCTACACCTTTCAGACTTTGATATCTGTCACAAATAACAACACTGTAGAAATCCACTTTTTACACTCAGAACCAGTTGATTTGTATCAAATACAAAGAATTCGACCTGCCACACTTTGTAACAGTAGGTGGGGTATAGATGAATCATGCAGTGCCAGAAACCATAAGCTACAAGATGTCTTTATTGTCTGTGACGTCTACAGAGCAGCCGCTAGAGGCTGAAATGGGGTTATTGTTGGGTTTTTGTTTATTGGTCTTTTATTTTGATGTTTATGGATGTTTGTGTCTTGTGTCACTGTGTCTGCTCTACACCTGCTCTGTGTATTAGTTAAGTGATTGGGCTTTATGACTGGTTCTTGTCTGAGTGTGTTTTGTACTTAGGTTCTTTGAGTTCTTGTCTTTGTTGCTGGTCAGCCCTCACCACTGGCCTCATGATTCCTGCTCCTTATGTGTCTTCTGTTAAATGTGCTTTTCTTAGGCCATTGTGCCTTTTTTGGTTTGCTGTAGAGCCTATGTCTTTTGTATTAAATACCATCTAATGGAACCTAGGTTTGTGCCTCGCCTCACTCCTGATGCACGCCTGACGTGACATATGAGTACAACAAGATGTTAACGCATAGAAGCCTAGGAAAGGAAATAAACAACATTAAACAATGTTAATTATCAATAGCAAATACTAAAATACAAATGAACAAATATACAAATGAAACTATATACTAGGGGTTAAAAACGATTCTACACTCAATTAACTATCTTTTCTTCGGCCTGTGGCCAGTCTGTAATGATTTAGGCTTCAGGCTAATTGGTGGGGTATTGGGGTGTAAGCATGTTGGGTTGGATTTATATTACGTGTTGGATTAGTATTTCCTGTATTTGAATAATGGAGACAATGTTACTTTCCTTCTGGTTGTTGCATTTAAACTTAATAAGTTCAGATCCAAAGTCACAGAAACACTATTCGGTTTAACCTCAACATTCGGTTTAATCTTGCCTGCGCTTTCATCAGATAAAGTCACAACATTTCAGTTATGTTGAACCAATGGAACAAACTTTAACACACAAAAGTGCCTCTTAAACCTCTCATGTATCACAGATATCTCTGTGTGTGAATGACAGAATGATTCAGGTCTACAGTTTAATGTTGCTTTCATCTCTGTGTTGTCACAGATTTTTACAGATGTCTAAAAAGCCACAGCTCCAAAGACTGGCTTATCCTGATTGAAAATAATTTTCCGTTGTTTTTGACAACTAGGGTGCGCTGCAGCGGAAGGTTAAGCCCAAGCCTTCAAATCTTCCTGTTAGCTCAACCCAAAGTAAGATTCTGCTGCTCACTGCAGTTATTTCTTTGCCTGATCAGAAATAAATAATATTCTTAGTTGGAGATTGTTGAAGTCTGTCTTGTTTCTCTGAACTTTTTAAGAGAAATAAGGAACAAAAGAAAAAATCAGCTTAAGACAGAAGTTCTTCAGCTGTTTTCATTTGCTTCTCAGTTTTCTTCTCTTTAACAAAGAACTAAGTTTTCTTTCGGATCTTCTGGTTGATCTGAAGATCTGATTATCTCAGAGAAATAAAGATCAGAGCAGTGAGAGAAAAGAGAGCATTTTAAGGTCTTAAATTGGTTTCAGGTTGAGATTGGGGGAAGATGCTTTTTTAGGAGCTGAATTTAAGAAGTGTGAGAAAATGATCAAAATTTCATACTGATGTTAAAATGACCTCAGTTATATCTCAAAGAGAAACAGGCTGGACAAAAAAGAGTCTTATGCTGAATTGTCCTCTTTTCTCATAGGAGAGAGTGCACAGTAGTGATGATATCCTTGTACCTTGGTCTTGGTTGGGGCAGTTGGTAGCCTAGCGGTTTGGGCATTCGCCCTGTAATCAGAAAGTCATGGGTTCAAATCCCAGGACTGCTAGTGGCATCTCTGAGCAAAGTATTCTCCCAACACACTGCTGCCTGGGTTCTGTGTTCATGGCTGCTTGAATGGGTTAAATGCAGGGAAAGAATTTTGTCCTGTTCACACTGTGTGCTGTGGTGCGTTCACGTATGACAGAGTGGTCACTAAACTGGGAGGTATCGCAACTTACCCCATCATACCACCCTCCTCTGCTGATTCATGGGGACCATGAGGATATGCTAATGTCTTGCTCAAAACATGCCAGGGTCTCTCTTTCTCTCATCTCTCTCTGTCTGTCTCTCTCTCCCTCTCTCTTTCTAGTTAACATGCTGCCCATGCTACTGCGAGACCCACCTTACTGGAGGCTTCCTTTGGGAGTGAACTTTTTTGCCTCAAATCGAGAAACCACTTTTCCTTTCCAAAATTTCCCAAGACCTTGCAGAACTTTCAGAAAAGCAGCTCCAAACTCATAAACATTTACTCAACAGTACATCTCCTCTGGCAGACTCTCCCTCATTCTCTCTCTCTCTCTCTCTCTCTCTCTCTCTCTCTCTCTCTCTCTCTCTCATCCCTGGACTGCTTAGCCGTACCTGTTTGATATGGGCAGCAGGCTCTGTGCCAACCTCGTACTCCGCCCGCCGAACACACTCCCCACACACACCCAGCGCCGCTCGCTCACTCACTTCCCCAGGCCAGATGTTGCATGTATTAATGTGAGTGCTGAAATATTCACCGCTGCCTGTCACTGAGAGTTGCTCAGACCCTCCCCAGATGTGGCCTGTCAGTCCCAATGAAGAGGAACATGGTGAGATAATCACATTGCTCCAGGGCTCCTTTGCTAACCTCTGTTCTTCAGTTTCCATCCCTCTAACCCTCCTCTTTTGCTGTCAAAGCCTGTTCCTGCAGGCCAGTTAACAGGATGTCCACCGAGCTGGAATAGGGAATATTTTAGGATCCGTCCTTATCCTAAAAAGCGCCAGGAACGTGGAAGAACGGCGTTTTCAACGTTCACTTACTGCTGCGGGTATTTATTCCTCTAGCAGGCGGTGGGGGGTTGGGTTTTTCGGGGAGACGATGCAAGAATGTTTGAACAGGACTAGGCTGTTGGAGGACCATCACAGCTGGAAATTGATGGAGCGTTGAAGATCATGGCAGTCTGGAGGTAGAGCCTATCCATCTTCCTGAGTAGCGATAAAATGAGTCTTTAACGTGGATGGAAGGCCCTGCATTCTGGAAAAGACTGTTCTGAGAAAATTCCGCTGCTGTCTTGAATTCTGAGGAAGGGTTTCCAAAGGCTCTTGAACCTTTGAGGTGACTCCAGTGGCAAATATTTCAATGCCTACCATCCTTTGAATTTAATGGGAGTCCTAAACCCTGGAGAACTCGACATGAAAATTGTGACGGTGATGTTTCCTCCTGGTTCTCCTGGTCTGGAACAGAAGGAGAGCTTGTTACAGCACCAGCCTCAACTGGACATGTTTGAGTCAAGTCGAAGAGAAGGAGCAAATGCTAATCTCAGGGTTAGCATGGAGGTAACAGAGTGCAAAATAAAGCACTGGCTGTTCCTGGAATCTCCACACCTTTTTAATTCTGTTTACACTGAGGATCAAAAACATTTGTGAAGATCTGCCAGAGACATTTGCGCCACCATGCAGCAGTGCTTAACACAGAAAACCATAATCACTTTGTAAGTAGGCTTTCGGTGTCTAATTGGCTTCTAGCAAAATGCTAATTTCCATTAGCACCTCTATGCAAATCTGCAGTGTTGTAAGCACCAAGGTAATGGTATTATTTAACCACATTTGATGCATTTCTAGCATAAACACAAACATGGGAAGGTCATAAGAAGCATTTGTAACATATTTCATGATCTAACATTTTTGCTGCAATTCCTTCTGTAAATATGCATGTTTTAACTGCTGTTATTATACTGACCTTGTTGTTTTTCTCTCATTACTCCTGAATAGAGTCCAGAGAATTAGTCCAGAATAGAGTCCAGAAAATAAGTGTGAATCGATTTAAAGAGAGTTAGTTGCCTTTTACAGACATGAATTTCATCTATAACACACACATGCGGTGAAATATGGCAGCCCTGGAGGAAGATTTTAGATGTCCTCTAAACTCTTGATGGAATTAAAGAACAGCACTAACGGTCAAGGACAGACTCTGTGATCAAATTGACTAATTTTGGTATTAGAAGCCTTAAGCATTTTTAAAATCACTGTTTCATGTAACAGAATGTCATTATACCGAACAGATGGAATCTGACACAATTCAAATTAACTGAAAGAGGAGGTCTATGAAACTGAATGCTCCAGGCATTAATATCTGCTGTCTATAGACTAATATATGGTACTGTGCAAACATCTTGAGTCATTTCTTCTAAGTTTGCTTCCAAAGATCCAGACTTTCTTGTATTTTTAATGTAGTCTTGAGGAACAGTTCTCCAGGCTTCCTGAAGGACTTTCAAACATTTTCAGTCCAGTCCCTGAATCTGACAAGTTTTAGAGGAATGTTATTGTTTGTTAAGACAACCAGTGACCTACATATAAATTATTCAAGCAGAACAAAGCACATCTAACTTAAGGCCTGAACCAGTGAAGAAACAGGTGCAGATGATTCCAGATGATCAGGCGGTGATCAGTATACTGGTGGTGCTGAGTGCTGAGTGGTTGGAACACTTTTATCTAGACTCCTTGTATCTTTAGGCACTTTGCAGCCTGACACAGTAAAACATTTGTTCCTGTTTCTTTCATTTAATCTCCTCACTATGTCAAAGAAAAGACAGTTTAACAGACAGAAAATGTTGGTTGTGTTTTTTGGAGTCAAATTTGCCAGGCTGTTTTAGAGGTATAAAATATAATAAAGATCAGCATACATTCATTGTGGTTGTTTGAGGCCACTAATAGCCAGTAAAAAATGTCCCTCTGCTTTAGGACTGAAGATGACCCCCCTGCAGTGGTGTGAGAACCACGTGGGGGATGGAAAAACACAATTCCTACAAGATCTTTGATATTTCCCATGCCGTGTGGGTGGAAAAATACGGTTCCCGTGAGGATGTTGATAGCACACAGAACATCAGGGGGCCACACATATAAAAGCCTGCACAGCGGCCTTCTAAACCACATCTCCTAGACCCCTGTGTGTCCTCTCAACTCAAAACGGCCTCCAAGCAAAGGTTTTCTGACCATGATATCTTTGTTGCAGCTCTTTAACGGTGAAATGACATGATGGAGAAGGTCTCAGACAGAAGATTGTGTTGAGCAGGACCCTGATTGTGAGTTCTGTCGTATTGACCCTCCTGACTCTGGAAAATGGAAGATTGATAGCAGATTGTTTTATTACTTTTATTACTTTTATTACTTAATGTTATAAAAAGCAGATATCTAAACAATATAAAGCAATTAAACCTCCAAAAAAGATCTTTCTTTACAATTTTAGGACAGTAAATGAGAGCTTATGGTCATTTGCATATTTTTTCCTAGTTGTGCAATAGATATTCTGGATGTAAGGTGATTGGATGTTTTATTTAAAGGGCTGTTTAACACATCAGCAAAGGCACATAAAAAATCCAACATATCAAATTTAATAATAATGTGTAATGTTAATTATGCATGGGCCAGTTTGAGGGGTTGGATTTGGGCTTGGTTCGGTTGGACTCAAATGCGGTTCAGCCGGAGTTGAGCTCGGTTCAGTTGGAGTCGGACTCGATGAACTTGATACATCTTGTGCGATCACTAACCAAACCCGAGTACAGAACCTGAACCTGACTGTCCTGTTTAACACATATGGAGACAAAGGGAGACTCTGGTCTGCAGACGAGCAGCATCTGCTGGAAATTTGTTCAGATAAGAAAAAAACAGGACCAACTGGACACAAACATCAGAACTCCGGGATATTTTGTAAAATGGGCAACTGTCTTCATGCTCTTAGACCAAAATGCCTCTGAAGGACATGAAAACACTTTGGGTTCAATATCTGAAGGTACAGGATGTTCCATAAATCTGCAGCTGGCCAGACCAAAAGGAGAAAGCAGTGAGGGATGAGAGGTTGTGAGAGAACCCGGGTCCGGGACGATAAGTGTAGTGTGAGATCAGACCAGCAGGGGGAGTGGGGGAGGTACAATTGTGTGGTACAGGGCTTAGAGTACAGCTTTAGTGATCTCACAAACCAAAGTAAATAACAGCTGAAGTATTATGAAGGACTTTTATTTTAACATATGTTTGTAGACACCGGGTTTTAGTTTGGGGTTTATTAGTTACAGTTGACCGGTATTTTTGGATAAATAATGATCACTTGCTATTGGTTCTTGTGTTTAGAGTATGTGTATTTAGTTCAGTTTAGGTTGGACCTCTGTCATTGGTCCACTGGCTTCCTGCTGCGTGCTTTTTTTCAAGTTAACTCCAGTCCTGTCTCCTGTGTTTTGGTTTTGTTTGTGTTTAGGTCCTCGAGCCTTTTTTGGTTTGAAAATAAAAATTAATCATGAAACTCTACGTCTGCGCCTCCCTTCACTGCCTGGAGACAGGGATCCTGACAGACGCAGGTGTGGGATGACAACTGGCCATAAACTGTGGGAAGAGAACTGAGTCAAAAACACTGTTACCAGGCTGAGATACACTGGAAAATCAAAGTATGCTGCAAGTTTTGTGCCATGGCAGTACAGTTTAGGTCTGCCTATGGAAAAGTGCATCATAATGTGTCTGTGCAACCAGCTTTCACATCTATTGAATGAGCCACTTAATGAGCTGATGTTTATTTAGATGAGACACTTCAGTTGTGAATTCATCACTTGCCTGGATGGAGACACAACGACCATATGCTGCAGGTTGTAATATGTATTTATGTCTTTGGGGGGATAATAAGAGCTATAATAAATAATAATAAATGCTCCTGGGTTGATCAGGAGAAGTGCCAGTGTTTTTCCCCTCAGCTGTAACGGACTTGTTGACTCTGGAGTGTGAATCGTGGAATTCTGGCTCAGTGAGATTTCTGCTCCGTTTCTGGAGAAACTGCTCGAGCAAGTTGGAACAGAACCACAGAGTCGCTCCTCAGACCTGAGTTACAGATACCGTGTCCACACTAACAATCTCTCAGCCAGTGAAATGATTCCTCTTGCAAAGGTGTCGAGGGACGATCTACTTATCTATCTATCTACCCAACCGTTTGTCTATCTATCTGTTTGTCTGTCTGTTTGTTTATCTGTCTGTCTGTTTAGTGTTTAGCACCTGTTCTCTGTTCTATTTTTTAAATACTCATTACATATTCATTGCCCTGAATCCTGTAACTGAGCTGCTTACTGTTAATAGACCTGTCTGTTCCCCTAAACCCACACTGACCATGATAATGCTTAGTAAACACAATATTATGTAAAACAGTGCTGAAGTTTCAGTGACATCCTGCGTGAGTATGAACGGTTTTCTGTTGTTTATAACTGTACTAGTACAGTCACTGTGTGGCTCTATAGAAATCTGGGCCCGCTGAGCAACCCGAGACCAAAAGACTCCCTCGAGAGGAACCCAGACTCATAAAAGGAACCTGCCCTCCGTCTTTTTACACAGATACCAACAAGGATTATGGATTAAGAAATAAAGAAACCATAAAACAGAAGCATTTCGATCGAACAGTGAGAACCAGTGACTGAAGTTAACAGCATTTTCTGGATCAATAGAGGAACATTTTAGGAGAATGTCAGAAAATGCAGGTCTTGTCTTTGTTCTTATCACCCGTAACAAGTAGAAGTGTGGGGCAGGATGCAGATGTAAACATAGATTTATTAACATTAAATGGGGAATGAGACACTAAACAATAAATAAACAGAACAATGAACCAGCATGAGGAGATAACTAAGATTTAAGTAGAATAAAACAAGATGAAGCAGAAAGAAAATAGAATAAAGATTAACCAGAATAGACCAGGGCTGAACAGAGACACACAGGACAAAAACTAAACAGAAACAACATAGGGACTAAAACACAGAATACAGGATAAAAATGATCAAAATCTCAAGGCCAAAACAGAGCAAAAGTGAGTTGCAAAACACTGGGGCAAAACCACAGAGAACCGATAAACACAGTCTGTAATACAGGGCTTCTATACTGATTGGATAATGGGAAACACCTGGACAAGAATAAGACACAGGTGGAAACGCTGAAGAGGAGACTTACAAGCTCACACAGCAGACAAACATATGACAGGGAAAACAAAGACATAGACAAGAAAACAGGGGAAAAGACAGGAGAAGATTACAAAATGTTCTGTCCTGGTCTCAGTCTTGATATTTCTTGGTCTCAGTCTTGACTCCGTCTTGATTTGTCACAGGCTAGGACTGATTTTGGTCTTAAGTTAGTCTTGATTTGACCTGGGCTCTGTCTAGGATTGGATTTGGCCCAGTTTTGTTGAGAACTGGGGAGAAGAAAGGGAGAACATTACATCATCTATGAAAGAAGGGTTTCTTCGATCAAGTGGCACGAAAGACCCTAGTGGTGACAGTGGGGATTACACATGCTGAATTTGCTGAATTTGTCTGAGTAGAGAGCTGCTCCACATGGCCAATCATTCGTAATGTTGTGAATTATAACAGTGCAATAACCATCCATTAAGCCCGCTTGCAATAAACTGCCAGTGCCTTTACAATCCATTTCATGAATTAATGCTTATTTAGACGAGGAGGTTCAGTCATGAATCTATCATTCGGCACTGCGGCGATGGAGGGGCGCATATTTCACAACCGCCATATGCTGCGGTTTCTGCGGCAGAAGCAACAAGACTTAGCATTTCGTTAAGGTAACGAGGAGAGCGAGGCAGCGCACAGGTATCCCACCTCTACTCCCTCAGAGACGGCCATATGCACATGTTTATTCATTTGCTAGCATTAGCGCCAAGGCCGTGCAGAGTGATGGATACAGGTAATTACTTTCTCTCTGATCCCTTTTACCCACCGCTCACGCTCTCTTAACTGCAGCACAGCCAATCCGGTACGAACCGCCATTTCAGAAAGAGTGGAGGGGCGTGGGCCGCTGGAGACGAGCACTAGCTGATGCTAAGGGTAGCGTGGTGGACAAGAAAAACCTGTACTCCTGCAGCCTCTGAAAACTGAAGCTTACCATAATCGATACTAAATAAAAATGAGACATTCTTCTGATTGAATACAATCTGATCTCAGGTCAATGGGGGAAACAGGTCACTGTGTCCAATTAATAAATATTTCATGCTAAATATCCACACATTCACACAAAAAAGAAAGTTCTTTTAAAGCTTAACATGCTGATTGGACTAATATTATTTACTGATATTTCTCATTTAGCTGGAATTTTAATTCTTCTCTTTTTCACAATTTATTTGACTTAGTCTCAAACCTTATTTGGTCCTGAGCTTAGTACTTATTTAGACTTGGTCTTAGACCTGTTTTGGTCTTATTCTTGACTCAGTACTGGGTTTAGTCTTAATTTGAACTCAGTCCAGCCCTCTGTTTAGACTTAGTATAACTTTGTCTTTGCCTTATTCTTGAATTAATCCTAGTCTTGTCTAGTCTTGTCCTAGTTTTGGTTTCGAGTCTGTCTCGATTTTTCCTAGTCTTGGTATTGAGTCGGTGTTGTTTTGTCTGAGTCTCAGTCTTGATTTAGACTTGTCCTGATTTACTGCTGGTTTGGTCGGGGTTTGTCTTTATCCTGTTTTTGCCTCGGCATCAGTTTATCTTGGTCTCAGTCTTAATCTAGACTCTACTACTTGGTCTTGGATTTTTCCAGGTCTTTTTTGACTCCAGGTTTAGTGGGCCATGATTTTCAGTGTGTTTCTGCTCTGTAATGTTTTCTCCTTCGAAGGGGGGGCCGACAGGGCTGTGGATGGGGTGGAGGACGTGGGGGAGGGGGCAGTAATTAATACACGCTAATCTTCCTCTTGTGTTTCTGAATCAGAGGCGGCAGTGAAACGAGGAAGACTTTTTATCTCAACTCTCTCTCCCTCTTGCTCTCCCCTCCCTCTGCTCCCTGTATATCTCACTCCAGCGTTCATCAGCCCATATCTCTCTCCCCATCACTCTGCCTCTCCGCCTCTTCATCCGCATTCCACTTTTCATCTGTCTCCGTGCGAACGCCATATCTTTCACATCCCAGCTTCATTTTTTTCCCTCCCCAGTATAATGTCTGCGTAACCCTGTATCTGTATTTCTCTCCGTCACCTTGTTTCTTCATCCAAGCCTCTCTGTCTCTCACCCCTCGCTTTTCTTTTAGATCACGCCGGTCCTAACATATTGTCTCCGTTACCGAAATCTGCTGTCCAAGAGCATTTTCAGAGCCATAAAAGTGCCTTCATGTCTCTGACGTGTGGAAACCGCCTTGATGTTACAGCCTAACCCAATTACTGCTAATCCTTAAAGGTGCGTTCAGGCCTAAGTGGAGAGTTTGGTTTGTTTTGTGTGCTGTTGTGCAGCCTCAAGTCGAGTCAAATCAAGTCAAGTAAGTTTATTGTAATAAAATTGAAAAAAATGAATAGTCATTCCAGCCCTATACGCAGCACACCCTGAAATGACACAACGTACCTCCAGGACCACAATATTCCTCCAGGTCCATGGTGCAACGGAGAAATAAAAACAGAAACACTGCAAGTCGTCATAAATGCAGGCAAGACAAAACAGAGAGCAGGAGCCCAAAGAGAGCAGGAGAGAGAGAGAGCAATAAAAACAGAAAAGCAACAAAACAGCAGGACAAGACAACATTTAGTGGGTCGACAAAAACAGCTCCAGTACAGTTTGAATTAATGCAGTATTATGACAGATACTGTGTTCTAGCAGGAGAGTTGTTAAATTGTGTAAAAATGCAAATATAGAGGAAGATAGCAATAAATAATAGTGCAAATAATGGCACGGCAGAGAATGTGCAGTATGTAATAAATTAAAGGGGAATGAGTTGTTTGTTTTACAGCAGTTCGGTGTGGAAATGCATTATTGGGAAGAGGAAGTGGTTCA
>JBBIGA010133751.1:0-2500 GCA_037576975.1 Alestes dentex | reverse complement strand
ATTTCAGAGACACAGTCCTGTGCAAAATCGCATTTCTTCATATTTCACTTTGAATCATCTTGTTGGAGCAAAATTACTATTTTCTGCCTGCCAAACTGTCTAATCTTTGGCATATTGAGTAGATTATATGAAATAAATGTTTCACTGTGACAGGCGGCAAAAATCCTAAAGATACAAGGAGCCTAGATAAAGGAGTTCCAACCACTCAGCATTCAGTACCATGCGTATACTGTTCACCACCTGATCATCTGGAATCATCTGCACCTGTTTCTTCACTGGTTCAGTTTAGATGCGCTTTGTTCTGCTTGAATGATTCATACGTAGGTCCCTGTGTGGCTTAACAAACAAAAAACAGTTTTGCTCCGTTTTACTTATAAATACAGAATTTGTGAACTACATAAAAAGTGAAAACAGGAAAACCATCACTTTAGTTTTGTGACGTCACAAAACCAACTAAATTAAAAAAAATTTAAGTATCTGTCCATTCTGCCTACAGTTTAGCCCCGCCCATTCACCACAGAGTTAAAGGAATTTACTGGACTGCCTTTTGAATGTAGTACAGAAAATCAGAACAGAGCTCATTTGTCAGTCTTAAAGGCACAATAACAAAAACGACCTGTATAATTCTAAGGGTTAAAGAGGGCCCGGAAAACAGCTGTGAGGAGATAAACAGTGTGGTTCTTAAATAATGCGTTTCTGATAAAGTGGCCACTGAATGTAGCACAAGGTGGGTGTTTCTGATAAAGTGGCCAGTGAATTTACACCAGCTTTTGCACGCACACAGACACACACACACACACACACACACAAACACACTGTTTAGTACATAAACACAAACAGTGGAGCTTGAGGGGGAGGACTGAAATAGGAAATTGAAATGGGTTCTTTAATGGAGTTAATATAAATGCACTTTTTGTTCAAAATGAGCACATTAAGAACAGAGCTGGTCTGTTTCTGTCCTCCTGAATCATCTCAGCACTTTTCCTCCATCAGCGAAGACGTCAGAGCTGCTCTAACCTGATTTCTGCACTATTTCCAGCGTTGCAGTTTAGAGAGGTAGTTATGTGTTGACGCTGTGTCTGAAATCGGCTCTGTCACTGAGGACGACGCCGCTGGTATTGTGTTATAGGCTGTAATCGAGTCGGATTAGGTGTGTGTGTGTGTATGAAAGAGAAGAAGGAGGATTAACGTGTATAAAGATGCCTTCAATGCTTTCAAAGCAAAACATCAACACTCATGAAGGGGAGTGGGCGGCAATCCACCTTTCACAGCAACCGAGAGTGTGTATCAAGTGTGTGTCCACTCAAAGAATCCACAGAGCTCCACCTCCCCCAGACGTGGTCAATCAGTTGAGACGTGTTTGGAGTCCGAATTCCGCTTCTTTGGTAGAACTATGAGACTTACACCAGAGGCTCTAGTTTGACAATGAAATGTCTAGTTTCACTTAATGAAATGTCACTGATTTTAGATTGTTCTATTATAGCTCACAGTGAGTCACACTGTCCCCTAAATCATAAATAATGTCCACAGATCTGATCTACCTTAATGAAGAAGTTCTGTTCAGTTAATTTTTACAGCTCATAGTAAGTCATACTGTGTCCTAAACAATGTCCACAAGTGTGAGCCACCTTAATGAAGAGCAGGATGTGGTTTGAGCTGCTCCAGAGAACTTTATTTATTAGTACAGCTCACAGTTTGTCATACTGCGTCCTGTGGCTGTATAAAGAGTGCTGTCCAAAAGTTTTGAGCTATTCTGCAATACCATCTGGAAAGTATCTGTTTGGCAATTGCTTCATTTTTCAGCATCAACGATCCCAAACACACTGTCAATACAGTCAGAGCACCTCGATAGAAAAAACATGATGGAACACTATCAGTCATAGATCAGCCTCCCCAAAGCCAAGATCTCAACATTAGTGAAGTAGTGTAGATCATCTGGACAGAAAATAGAGCAAAAGGCAGCGGATGTCTAAAGAAGAGCTTTGGAATGGCCTTCAAGAAGAAAACTTATTCCTGAAGACACTTAAAAAAGGACAGAAAAGCTTGTCATAACAGTGCTCAGAACAAAAAAAGGTGCTCAGTATTTTAAAGGTGGTTCGAATTAAACAAACACTTATTGTGTTTATTCTGTATTTTTACATGTGTGTTTGCACATGTTGCAGTAAATCACTGTCCTACAAAATAGTGAGAACTGAGGGGTGTGTGTGTGTGTGTGTGTGTGTGTGTGTGTGTGTGTGTGTGTGTGTGTGTGTGTGTGTGTGTTGTGCAAGCATGTAAATAATTAAAATCTCTGGAAACAGAAGTGAATAACTGCCTGTTTTGTTTTTAATCTGCTGATTGGCACTGTTCTCCGGGGACAAACACCAAACCCCACCGAACAGAAAAAACATAATCAGCTCATCCAGATCCATCTCCAGCACACGCACACAAACACACATACACACACACACACACACACACACACACACACACACACACACACACACACACACACACACAC
>JBBIGA010133738.1:0-21782 GCA_037576975.1 Alestes dentex | reverse complement strand
ACCCTCCCAGTCAACCAAGTACTGGAAGTGCCCCCCCCCCACCTTCGAGAATCCAACAATTGTTTAACTCTGTACGCTGGAGCTCCATCCACCTCAATCGCCCCAGGGAGAGTGAGCTCCACCTCCCCTCTGTCCAGAGGGCCCGTCACCGCTGGCCTAAGACGAGAAACATGAAAAAATGGCTGAACTCGCATGTGAGGTGGCAATTTTAATTCAAATGCTACAGGGTTCACCCGTTTTACAATCTCATAAGGGCCAAAATATTTAGGTGATAACTTACGCGATGGTTGATCCTGTCTGAAGTCCCATGAGGAGAGCCAGACCCTATCTCCAACCTGGTAAACTGGCACGTCCCCCTGCCGCTGATCTGCAAATCTCTTAAAGCGCACCACTGCCCTGCTGACGCACGTTGGATGCTTCTCCATCCCATCAGAGGGGGCTGACACCCAAACACACACTCAAAGGGCATTAGGCCGGCAGCAGAGCGACACAACAAGTTCTGGGCGTACTCCGCCCAGTCGAGGAATTCTGCCCAGCTGTGTTGGAACCGACTCAGCTGAAAAATGCGGTCGGAGAGGATGTCCTCTGGTAGACCATAGGGCAAGAACACACTAAAAGAGCGCCTCCGCTACTTCAAGGGTGGTGGGAAGTGACACAAATGGAAGGAACCGGACACCCTTTGAAAACCGGTCCACGACCACCAGCACCACTGTGTACCCTTTGTCATGGACACAGGGAGGTCCATGACAAAGTCCACAGCTATGTGTGACCATGGCCTTTGTGGTATCAGTAGGGGCATTAGTTTCCCGGTAGGCAAATGACGTGGTGTCCTAGATACAGCGCACATTGGACAGGACTTAACTGCCCTATCCACGTCCGTCCGTAAAGAGGGCCACCAATACTTCTGACTCACAACCTCGACAGTCCACTGAATCCCTGGATGCCCAGTGGCTGGCGTGTTATGAGCCCATTCTATTACTTTCTGAGAGCTTCCAGCACATATACTTTCTCCCTAGGACAAGTACTATAGAATCTCTCTTCCTGTATTTTCCCGCTCGATCTCTCTATTTAAATCCCACTCTATAGGAGCTATAATAAGCGTTGGGGGAATAATGGGTTCTTGGCTGTCTGTTTCTTTAGGAACTGGGCATCAGCCTTTACATTACGCTAGCCAGGGCGGTATGTAATGGTATAATTTAATCTACTAAAGAAGAGGGCCCACCAGACTTTTTTGCCTGCCGAATATATTCTAAATTCCGGTGGTCCGTGTACACAGTGAAGGGGTGTATGGTCCCCTCCAACCAGTGGCGCCACTCCTCTAACGCCGCTTTGACTGCCAACAGTTCTCGGTTAGCGATGTCATAATTACTCACTGCGTCTGTGAACTTCCTTGAAAAGAAGGCGCATAGGTGTAATTTATGAGGGTACTGAGTAATCAAAGTACTGAGAAAGCACCTCTCCCAAGCCCACCTCTGATGCATCTACCTCGACCACGAAAGGCTTTGCAGAATCGGGTAGTTTTAATACAGGCGCTGAGGTGAACGCTTCCTTTAATCGCCCGAGCGCTCGGGCGGCCGGTGTCACCTCCAGGTTTTTCGGCTTCCCTTTTAATAAACTCATGAGCGGTGCTGCCACAGTACTAAAATTCTAGTTCAGAAATTGGTGAATCCTAAGAATCTCTGCAATTCCTTCACTGATGTGGGTTCTGGCCAGTCGACTACTGCTCTCACTTTACCGTCATCCATTGCCACCCCCCCGGGACCTATACGATAGCCGAGAAATGCTATCTCCTGGACATGAAATTCGCATTTCTCAGCCTTCACGTACAACCCGTGTGCGAGCAGGTGATGAAGGGCTGCACGGTCATGAATGACGTGCTCCTCCATGTCTTTGGAGTATATTAATATGTCGTCCGGGTAGACAATTACATACCTGTTTAACATGTCTCGGAACACGTCATTCATGAACACCTGAAAACAAGATGGTGCATTTGCCAATCCATATGGCATTACCAAATAATGGTAATGCCCGGATGTAGTGCTAAAAGCAGTCTTCTATTCATCGGCCGCTCTGATGCGCCCGAGATTGCACACGCTCCGCAGGTTGAGCTTGGAATAAATGCTCGTCCTGCAGAGCTGCTCGATAGCCTGCAGGATGAGAGGAAGAGGTTGAGCATACTTAACTGTTACTGCATTAAGCCCTCAATAATCTATACAGGAGCGTAGACCCCCATCCTTCTACTCTATGAAGAAGAAGCTCGCTGACGCAGGAGATCGGGACCGGCGAATATACCCTTGCCTGGAGCGCCTCAGTAATATACTCCTCAATAGCCCGCGTCTCTCTCTCAGAGAGGGGGTATACTTTTGAGCGAGGTGGCTCTTTCCCCGGCAAGAGGTCTATCACGCAGTCCCAGGAACGATGCGGAGGGAGGCATGCGGCCCTCAAAGTGCTAAACACCTCAGCTAGACCCTGGTACTGTGAAGGAATTTGGACCGCTTGTTTAGCTAGGGGACTCTCAATAGAGGTAGTGCCCAGAAAGTCGATAACACAATGATCCGTACAATCTGGGCCCCAGCGTACCACTTTCGCAGTACCCCAATCCAGCTGAGGGTTGTTGGTTTTTAACCACGGTACACCCAGGATTAGAAGAGGTTCAGAATGTTCTAACACTAACAGATTTTTGGTTTCTACATGTCCTGGGTCCATACTGATCTCAAGTGTTTTAGTTCGCCAACCCATTGCTCTACCTGCTATTAAATGCCCATCAAGGGCGCACACTGGAATAAGATCTGGCAACTTCTCCACCGGGAGTCCACACTGAACCACCGTTGCTCTGGACACAAAGTTGCCAGCCGACCCAGAATCGATAAGAGCTGAAACACAAAAAGAAAAATTATTCACACACATTGACACTTCAATTTTGCGCAAATGACTGGACAAGGTCGCTCAGAGAGTTAGTGAGGTAGCCTGGACCTTAGGTTCCACCACCAGATGTCCTTTTCCTCCACAATAGAGGCATTGCCACTCCAGTCTCCAGCTTCTCTTTTCCTGCACTGACAGCTGATGTCCTAGCTCCATTGGTTCAGGTGCACTGGGTTCAGGAACAGGAACCACCCGAGTTGTGGTTCGAGCTACCATCTTTGCCTTCGGGCCCCGGCTGCAGGATTCATACTTCTATTATGTTTGTCCAGCCTGATGCTGAGGGTGATGAGCTGGTCTAAACTAAACCCCTCGTCTCTACAGGCTAATTCCAACTGCAATTCATTGCTCAGCCCTTTTCTGTATACTGCTTTAAATGCAGAACTCGACCACATAATCTGCAGCGGGTTTTGCACCTTTTCGCAGCTGGTGCAGGTGGGAACTGCTGGTTCTCCCATGGTCTGCGTAGTTGAAGGCAGCCTTGAACTTGGCCAGAAAATCAGTGTACTCTGGGACTTGTGCACCCCCATCTGTCCATATGGCGGTGGCCCAGTCTAGTGCTCTCCCCATCAGCCGTTGTGTCATGATGGAGACCTTCTGCTGAGGGGAGATCCCCGGATCCTCTGCAAAATATAAATCACAAGCCAAAAGAATGTTCCTCCATGTGGCAGGATCCCCCCCACCTCTCTGGTAATGAGGCGTGCCATGGAGGCTTCACCAGGGTGATTGGAGGAGCCTGGACTAATTGCTCCGCCCGACCATACATACCACACTTTCCGTCACTCCTCCCTGTGCCCAGATCAGCTTCTCACCTAAAATTCAGGGGACGAGCTCCTCTGAAGGCGTGGCTGAACCAAGCCCAGCGTGACAACTACAAACTACCACTGTTAGCAAAAATTAACGACAAAGTACAAAGCAAATTGAAAGCAATGCCAAAAACAGAAATCTAAGCAAAAAAAAATTAAGCAAAAAAGTAATATAAATCCCCATACCTCAGTACCACTAATATATGACTGACTGTTCATAGCCACTGGCACATTCAGGTGATTGCTTTCCTTACCTTGCTCCTTTGGGGCACTGGTTCCATAAAGCCTGGCAAAGAGTGGAATGAACCAGCCCAAGATACTAAATGCTGATGCTCCAACAACCACTCTTGTCCACTGCCTTCAGCGGTTTCCTGGACCCCACAAAGCAAAACGTCAGCCGGTAGCCGTGGTTCTTGGCCAACCATCAAGAAATAAGGAGACTCACCAGTAGCTGGATGCGGAGTGGTGTTATAGCATAAGAGCACCTGAGGCACACAGGACACCCAATCTTTCTTCTTAGACACTGGCAGGATGTGCAGGAGTTTGTGGAGTGTCCTATTGACTCTTTTACACTGCCCATTACCCACCGGTGTGGTATGAGATTTCTTAACCCCATACCACAACAAAGCTGCTTCAGTGTTGATTCAAAACTGCGGCCCTGGTCGGAAATGTATAGAACCATTAATCCCAGGAAACTGTCATTGTCTGCTGATTCTGAGTGGGGACAGTTAATGTGTACTTACTAAAAACAGCAGTAATTAACAAAACATTTTAGTAGACCTGAGACCTGAGGAAGAAGAACACCCACAGTTTTATTAGGCTGAGATG
The DNA here is from genome assembly GCA_037576975.1 of Alestes dentex. NCBI lineage: Eukaryota > Metazoa > Chordata > Actinopteri > Characiformes > Alestidae > Alestes > Alestes dentex. The sequence goes on along the minus strand of JBBIGA010133738.1, from coordinate 17,229 downwards.
CCTAATAAATTATATGGTAATGTACACCCTTCCGTTCAATAAGCTGATCCCGCTGGCAAAGTAACGCTAAAGCAGGCTTTGATAAGGCACCATCGGGTGACTTTGTGGGACCCCCTTTAAGGAAGCAACCTCCTGGACCATCTTAGTCAGCTGCTTTTGCTGTTGCCCCAACACTTTTCACAGCTCCCTGAGCTCCAATTCAGGAAAGCATTACTGGCACCCACCTGAGAACCTCCCCAAAGCCCATATCGGAGCCTGCAAGTTGACAGGGGAGAAAGACAATGACTGCTCTCCCAGGAATCCCCTCCTGTTCCCACCTAATAGCTTTGGCCCAAACTTCTAACAATAATAAAGTAGGTTGGCAGCGTATCAATTGTTTTAATTCTTGATGCAAAAAGCCATTTAAGACGTACCCAACAAACTGACCCCGCAACAGAACATCAGCATTTGGAATGGCATGAGATGCACTCTTTCACAGCAAGAAATAATTTTAACAAATTCTCCTTGTTGCTTACAGGAGAAAAATGCTACATATGATGTGGAACACCCAAAAACATCTTGCAACGTGGAAATTATATTATCTGGATCTTCATGTTCAACAGCTGGGCAATACCTAATCTCCTCCCTTGCATTTCCTTCTAAATGATCAAAAAGAAAGAAGGCTTGATCAGCTCTTGACAAATGAAGGTTCCACATGGAGGCATGGGCCTCCTCTATCCATTCCATTATTACTGAAACCCGAGTTACCATTAAACTTAGGGTACTTTTGATCCAGAGGTACAAAAACAAAATGTTCAGGCAGTAATGCACTAATTTGGCAGCTAATTAGCTTCCAAAATTGATTGGGCCACTTTGAAGCCAGTGGCCACAGTGGAAGTTTCCTCCTGATGGACATGGAATCTCTTATTATCTCCCCTCAGCTGTGCCACTGGGGCCCTCAGCTCCTGCACTTCCTCCTTCATACTTCTACACAGCAGAACATTCAGGTGGTGGTATAAAACGCACAAGACTCGGCACAGAACCATTATTGCACTGGGGGGCATAAACCCCCCACACACACACTTTTCAAAATCATCCATTATCATTCACCTCCTCCTACTTTTTCTCTCCTGGACAATAGCCGAGAAGTAGAGCTCTCCATGCATCAAACCCTCCACCCTCACCCCCAAACACGTCATAATTAATTTTTTTAAACCAAAATTGGCCTTTCCCAGATTTTTTAAAATGTGTTTCAGGCCTGAAATGTATATTTTAAAATATCAATAAAATGGACCAGACAAAACGTAAAATATTTTGGGGTCAGACTGCCTACAATGAAATAAAAGTAAATTTAAGAATAATTGTGTTTCCATTTTCCATACCATACCAACTTATTCCAATCTTGGCACAACAAGTCATCCAGTGATATTTTACTTTAACATCTTGTCAGCTGACAGAGGAGAATTAGGTATAATTTGTATCCCCGGTTTGTCAGCTAAATTAATCCAGCTAGCATTGGCTCTCCAGATTTCTGTGCTAAGGTTTTATGTCTGGTAATTTTTTTGCCAATTTATAGACTCTGAAAAAACACACTCACATTTTGATTCCAGCACTGCAATGCTGTAATTCAGTAAATATTTATTCAAATGTCATTAATAACTACTTTTCAAATATTCCTTTGAATTATTTTGAACTTTTTTGCAGGACTGAGAGACTGCCAACACAATACAAAATTCAGTTGAAAAAATGAAGTGAAAGTGACCATTCTGGCATACTTGAACACACCACAGCACACAGCGTGAACAGCACAAAATTCTTCCTCTGCATTTAACCCATTCACCAAGTGAAGCAGCGGGCAGCCAGGAACACAGCGCCCGGGGAGCAGTGTGTGGGGACAGTACCTTTCTCAAGGGTACCTCAGAGGTGCTTGGCAGGCTTGGGAATCGAACCCACGACCAGCTGAAATTGAACACAATAACTGGAGCTACACTTAATCCTAAATCCACCCAGAGAAATCTTGTTTTATTCATACAGTGACAATGACCAGTCCAAATTCTGACACAGTTGAAGCAGTTCGGGCATCTGGAGAGCCCACTTTAGCAAAAGCAAAGAAAAAGGCACAAGAGCAAGTTGACCAGTTGCTCAATATCTCACTTAACATCGCTGTGACTGGAGAAACAGGAACAGGAAAGTCATCTTTTGTCAATGCGCTCAGAGATCTGCGTGATGATGATGAAGGTGCCGCTGAAACTGGAGTTACTGAGACCACTTCTGAACCAACCCCTTACAAACATCCCAGAGCGCCTAATGTGGTCTTTTGGGACCTGCCAGGAATTGGAAGCCCTACCTTTCAGGCAAAAACATATCTTAAAAAAGTGCACTTTGACAAATATGATTTTTTCATCATCATCTCATCTGAGAGATTCAAAGATAATGACATCATGTTGGCCAAAGAAATCCAAAAGAGGAAAAAGCTCTTTTACTTCATTAGGTCAAAGATAGACAACGCCATTAGAGCAGAGGAAGGAAAAAGAAGCTTCAACAGAGACCAAATACTCTCAGAAATCAGAACAAACTGTGAAAAAAACTTAAAAGAACTCAAAAACCCCAAAGTTTTCCTCATATCATCCAAAGACAGTTTATCGTATGATTTTGAGTATCTCGTCAGCACACTGATGTCAGAGCTCCCAAAACACAAACAGATGGCTCTCCTGCGGTCTGTGCCAGTCAGCTCTCTGGCTATACTGGAGAAAAAAGTGGAAATGTTTGAGATTGCAGCCTGGGCTGCGGCTTTTCTTTCAGGTGGAATTGCAGTGGCCCCAGTGCCCGGACTGTCACTGGCGTGTGATGCTGGCATTTTAGTAACTTTCTTTACAGGGTGCTACTACTCCTTCGGTCTTGATGATAAATCACTTGAAAGACTGTCAGAACGAGTGAACAAGCCACATTTGAAATCTTTGGTAAAGTCACCTCTTGTACTGGCGCTGACATCAACATCATCAAAGAGACTGCAACTGTCTGCACTGGCTGGAGGAGCAGCTGTGGAGTCTCTGTGTTGTTTGGTGCCTGGTGTAGGAAATGCTGTGGCAGGAGTGATGTCTTTTAGTCTTACATATAAACTACTACGGGAAGGTTTAAAACACATGGCAGATACAGCACGCACAGTGCTGAGAGAGGCAGGGTTACAGTGAGGTAGATGTAGAGAAAAAGGTTGAATGCATTAAACAAGCTAAACAAATCTGGCAGTTTTCAAGTTATTAATGCACATTGATTAAAAAATGTATATTTCTACTCATTTCAAAAGTATGTAAAGGCAATTCTTTATTAACTTTTTTTTTTCTTTAGTTTCATTTTTTACATTTTTTCGTAATACCTTACTTGGCCATGCTACATAATGCTACTGTTGCTGTTACCAGTAATTATTGTGACAGATACGATAACGGTAACGGTAATTGTAAAATGACATTGTTATATCAGAGCATGTATTCTATCCTGAAAACAGTACTGGACATCTGCTATGAAATGTTTATGGCATGGTTATTTGAGTTTTATGTAGTAAGGTTCAAGTAAAGTGTTACAGTGGTTTGTTGTTTTGGTTGGTTTGCTTTGTATTCAATTTTTTGGTGTATTGGAAATAATTTGGTGTATTGGAAATTTTGAACTAATATGCATTTTGAACTGATTATTGAACTTCTGATTAATTTAATGGACTATATGCTGTATGTGATGAATTTATGATAAACATGTACTTCTCATATGATTCAAATTGTACTAGTTTCAGATCTTCACATGTATATCCCTTTTCTTTACGTTAGTCATCCTCTCTTGGGGACACTGTGTATTCATGTGTGTAGTTATTCTTCTGGTATTCATGGACTGAAGGACAAATAACAAAAGGTATAGATACTAAGTAACAAATTCACAGCCCGAAGGAGAGAAGGCGCAGGGATCAGCATCTTCTCTATATAAGGCTCGGACCTTAAGATTAGTTTAGGGAGAGAGACGCTTTTTACTCACTGCTTTCATTAACTGTTTTATTACCTAACTATTTACTAATAAAGGAGATTCTTAAAGGACTTTTTGCTTTGGTGTGTGATTCAACGGAAAATTGCCCCACGTTGGGTGACAATTCTGGCACCCAACGTGGGGCACTCATCTCTGCGTAGGCTGTGGATGTGGGGCTCTGGAGGATGCTCATGAGGACAAAAACTCCCTCATCCTTGAAGACCTCCTCATTGAGAGACGGACAGATCTCCCCCTCCGCCAGCCCCGCCGAGTGCAGTGGCCGGACCGAATCACCACTAAAGTGAGTTTAACCTTCATCTTTGTCAGTAATTTATGTAGATAATTATAGTGTAAAATTTGGGAAGGTAGAAAGACAAGCAGACACCAACAGCCGTACAGAGGCGTCCTAATAAAGGTTTTGCGAAGTGCTGCGCGATTCCGAGCTATATTAGGCGTTTCACTATCTATGGTAGATAGGTTGTGGTTTCTTAATTCCAAGTGTAAAAATTAAGACCGTTCACAGACGTGTGTTAACGGGGTGTGGGTGAACAGCGAATGACTCCCTCTGTTTCGGAAAAAGAGCGGCCTGATCTCGTCAAGGGACATACTCTTAATTGGGTAGGTCAGGGTGCATAATTGTGTTGGTACATGAGTGAACTTCTCCTTCCCTTCCAAATCATATTCAACAAAGAACAGAGTGTTTGAACTCTAGAATATAGTGAGAGTCGTCCCTCCTGAATCTCCAGAGCTTTCCCTAACATTTTTTGTGTGTGTGTGTGGTCTCATGCTCATGTGAGTAGCCTTTTTTCTCTCTCTCTCTCACTCTGTGTGTATATGTGTGTGTGTGTGTGTGTGTGTGTGTGTGTGTGTGTGTATAGCGAAAGGCACGGAAGGGAAGAGGGGAGGAGAAGAAAAGAATCACCCTTGTTTTCAGAAAAGAGTCTTGTTTTTCAGAAAACAATTTTTTTGTTTTCCTTTGTTTCAGTAAAAAGGTGGAAATGTCACAGCAAATCAGGTTAGCCAGAAAGCTTAGTTCAAGGTGTGACCTCTATAGTAGTACCAGCAGTGACAGAAACAAGCTGTAGTTATGCAGGCCCTAATATTATGTTTATGAAGAAAAACTATGGTGAAAGCAGCGTAGCACAGTTTGATACTTGGGTGGATGATTGTGGCTTTCCAGCAAAGGGTAGTTTTAGCACCAGACAGTTAGAACAGCTTAAGGACAAGTTGATAAAGAAGGAAAAAATGTGATGTTAAATTTTATACAAATAGGAGGGCCTTTGGGGAATGGCAGTGTGAGTCATATCGTAGAGAGAAAAGTCAGGCAGGGAAATCCTCATCTGTTTCCCAGTGTGCTAAATTACATAAGGATCCAGAACTGAATTCCACCCACCGGTGCAGAGACAACAGCCAGCATACAACTATCCTTCTCTGCCTCCTGCAACCGCATCCGCAGCAGAAGGAGTGGCTGCACTCTTCTCCACCCCGCTATGAGGCCTCGTCTGATGCTCACCCCTCCCAACCGGATCCCTCTGCTCTCCTTTCGCCATCAACCACAAGAAGCGGCGCCCTGTATCAAATGAATGAGGAAATGACATCCAGCCCTGTTTGCGCAGCAGAAGATGGAAAATTGCAAGTGTACATGACACCTATGATCGAGGTGGCTGGTGTGAACGGACCAATGCTCGTGCAGAGAGCCTGAAATCAAAGAAAGCCTGGTCCACCTGCCCAATCTGCGTGAGGTAGGTGGAAAGAAGTTCGGAGATGAACTCCTGATTTTCTGCAAAGAATTCAGGCCCACCACACACGAACTGCAATGCCTCCTCATGACAAAACTAGGTAGTGACTGGGCGAAAGCATCACGGGGATGGCCAGAAAAAGATCAACGCCTGGTAAACACAGACTGAGACAGTGTAGAAAATCAAACAAACGTGGCCGGCCTGAGCCGATTCAGAGACAAACTGATCGAAGCTTTCCCAGTACGCACAGACATGACCAAGATCGACGTGCACACAAGAAGAAACAGAGACAGTTGCTGCATACTTGGCAAGGCTCATGGAGGTGCATGAGAGACACTGTGGCATTGAGTAACCCGCTGAAGGCCTGGCTGCTGGAGACGCAGCTCCAGGAACCTGGGAAGCACATCTACGCAACAGCTTCCTGAAAGGGCTAAAACCAGAAATAGCTCAGCAGGTGAAGAAATTGTGTGTGTTGTGGGAAACATCAAACCTGATCAGGATTGAACAGTTCGCAATCCATGCAGAGAAATATCTCAGTGAAAAAGAGAAAAAGCAAGTGGAGAAGAAAGCTGCTGCATCGGAGAAGAGAGCTGCTGAAGTACACGCAGCCACCGCCTCAATGTTCCAGGGTGCGAACGCATCCAAAGGAAGAGGAAGAGGACGGGGCAGGGGAAGAGGAAGAGGAAGAGGAGGAGGAGGTGAAGGCAGGGGACGCTTCACCCCTGGTCCTGATCACACCTGTTTCAGCTGCGGAAGTGAAGAACACTTCATCAAAGACTGTCCGAATGAGAAACAAAAGGCCAAGGCGGTGTGATGGGCAGAAGGAGGGGCTGGGCCTTTAAGGGAAACAGAGGGAGGTAACACACCACACACACCCATTGATGAGACAGCTCACATTAGAAAGGAACACAAACACCCCAAAAATGAGCACAACAACATAAGACAGAAACATATACCCCAAAGGTCAGTCAGAGTAAGTAAGGCTGAAGAGAAAAGTGAATGTGGGTACAGTGAAAGACAACTAGAGGAAAACAGTTTGTTTCTTAAATATTCTCAGACACCCTGCCAGCAACTTCCAACAATCCCATTATTTGTTAATGGAGAAAAAGTTTAATTCTTAGTTGATTCAGGAGCTTCACGTTCAGTGATACAACAGAGGGTATTACATACTGCTCCAAAATTTACTTCCCAAACATTGTGTACAGTGAGTGCTTTTGGCCATGAGGCAGTAGAAAGATTTTCAGAACCACTTATCTGTACCAGCTTCATGTCCAAGGACAAACTGCACTGCACAGCACATGTCAGTGAGGGACAAGATAAACAGTTTGAACAGAAATGGTTTAAAGACATCAGTAAGAGGGCGTTTAACTCTGCAAACACTAAACTGGTCCAATACATTTCTCTATTCTCTATCTATCAGGTGGCACTCTGATTATTTTGATGTTTCAGACTCCGTTCCACACATTTCACTGGCAAAACCAGAGGATGGGGCCTGGAAAGATGTTGGTCCGTGGATGGCCAGGGCCTCCTCAAAAAGAGCAGGCTGGACACCCACTGTAGACCCAAATGTCTTATATCACGCTCAGTTGGATGTCTTTAAATCACATTTGCCAATATGTGTACATGTACAGTGCAGCGTGACCCTAACTAGAGATAAAGATCCTTTCAGGAACTTCAGCTCTAGCAGGAGATTTTTTTGTTTCCCTCTCTCACAGATGACCCCTCCCCAGTGGAGATCCACCCAAGGTTAAAGGAGGTCCCAAGTGAGGTGTTTGCAAAGGGTAAACATGAAATAGGTTTAATTAGAGCTGCTGAACCGGTGATCACCCCCAAATCTGATCTTAGACCAAGGCAAACACAATAGCCTTTGAAATCTGAGGCAATCAAAGGCATCAGGCCAGTGTTTAACTCTTTATTACAGGCAGGAGTCGCCAGTGCACACACCCATCTTTCCAGTCAAAAAGATCAGAAAACCCCCAGACCCTGATGAATGGAGGATTGTACAAGATCTACAAGCAGTAAATGCAGCGGTAAAACAGTGAGCACCTGATGTTCTAAACCCCTACACAATTCTTGGCCAGGTGCCCCCAGGGAGCAAATGGTTTTCTGTAATCAATCTAGCTAGGACATTCAGTTCTGGTTCGCTTTTCAGTTTGATGGCAAACCATACACATTCACGCGCCTGTGTCAAGGCTATTGCGAGTCACCTACCATCTATTATCAGATGCTACGTGACAGCCTTGCACCACTAGTTCTGACTCCCGGCTCTGCTTTGTTGCAATATGTAGACGATTTGATGATCTGCTCGCCTACCAAAGAACAATGTGAAAATGACACTGTGACATTGTTGCAACACCTTGCTAAAGAGGGTCACAAGGCAAGCCTGTCTAAGCTACAATTTACGAACCAAGAAGTTCCTTTTCTGGGTTATGACATCACAGGAGAAGGCAAGTGCCTCTTCACAGACAGAGTCTCTGGAGCAATCCAAAAGATTCCAAAACCGATCACAAAAAAACAAGTGTTGTCATTCTTAGGAGCATGTTCCTACTGTAGGGCATTTATTGCCAATTATTTAGAAATGGAGGCACCTTTGCGTGAATTGGCACATGAGCCAGGTCTCACAGCCTCTTCACACATACAGTGGACAAATGAAGCAGAAAATGCTATCTTACAACTAAAGCAAACTTTACAGAGCACACCCACTTTGGGATTAACAGATCCCATGAAGCCATTTGTGCAAACTGTAGATGAAAAGAAAGGTTGTATGACATCTTTTCTCTTATAGAAGCATGGGGCCAAGCTGAGACCAGTGGCTTATTTCTCAGGAAAATTGGATCCAGCGGCAGCAGGCCTTCCTCTCTGTTTAAGAGCCGTAACAGTTGCAGAAAAGGCTGGGGTTGCCTCAAGAGACATTGTAGGTTACTCTGATCTCACACTTTGGTCCTGCATGCTGTCTCACTGCTTTTGCTGGAACAAAAGATTTCACACTTATCCACACAGCGTTGGTTGAAGTACAACACAGACTTATTCAACATGCCTAACATAACTATCAAACGCTGCACAGTGTTAAACCCAGCAACATTGCTTCCCACTGAAGATGATGGTGAACCACATGATTGTGTTGCTCTAACCAGTCCAGGGTGCGAACTAGGAGGGAGCAGGGGGAGCTATAGCTCCCCTAGTGGTGACATGAGCTCCCCTGGTAACATGATTTGTGAAATTTTGGGGGAGCTCTAAAATAATGATATGATAACCAAATAAATGTGATTTTGGGCGTGGGCTTTCTCACAGGTGTAAAATAAGTAAAATAAAATTATATTTAGAGCTTATTACTCATGAAAAAACGTAGCCTGCTTGCACGCTTGTGGGGGCGCTGCCTGCAGCCCCACACACTCCCCACTCACACTAGCTCATTTAGTTAGCAATACATGTTTACAAGGCATTGTTGCTGACATGTTGAAAAGAAGAAAGCAACAACACGTGCTGGGCTATTTCTTTAAAAAGCTGATAGAACCGAGAGAGGCAGCTGATGTTGCCCCCCTGCTCGGCTCCCCCACCTGGCTCCTCCGGAGACCGTGGTATAGTTCGCACACTGAACCAGTCAATTGTGTACCCCAAGGATTGACCTGAAGGATGAACGCCTGCAGAACCCAGACCTAGTGCTTTATGTGGACGGTTCAGCTTCCAGAGACCCAAACACAGGGAAAAACAGAGTGGGGTTTGCAGTAGTATCAAACCATTGCACATTGTGTGCAGAAAGCTTACCACCACACCTCTCAGCACAAGCAGCTGAATTACATGCCTTAATTCATGCATGCAAACTATCTAAGGGCAAATCTGCCAACATTTTTACTGACAGCAGATATGCATTTGGCATAGTCCATGATTTTGGAACTATTTGGAAACAGAAATTTTCTAACTAGTTCAGGGACTTATATTGCACACCACTGACTTGTGTCTGAACTTCTGGATGCTATCCAGCTCTCGAAAGCAATTGCTGTCTGCAAATGTCAAGCACACACTAACAAATGTGACCCTGTTTCTTTAGGGAATGCCAGAGCTGATGCTGCTGCCAAGCAGGCAGCACAGAAAGGATGCCCAGCAGAACCACATTGTACACAGATTTCTGTTGACAAAACCACCCCTATTTTACAGGTTTCTGAGTTGCAGCAACATGCCACACCAGAAGAAAAGGCTGTCTGGCAAAAAGCAGGTTGTTCAATAAAACAGGGGATATGGGTGTGCCCTGAGGGGCGACCATGTCTACCTAAATACATGATTCCGTTTTATGCAAAGTTGACGCACGGTAAAACACATGCGTCAAAAGAGGGAATGATAGCAGAAGTGAACAAACATTGGTTTACTAAGGGCTTCTCAAATTACTCTCAAATTTTTTGTAAACAATGCCTTACATGTGCACAACATAATGTGTACAAAAAGTACTGTCTAGTAATAGTAGACATGTTTTCAAAATGGGTTGAAGCATTCTCAACAGCTAAACAAGATGCTGAAGCAGTAGCAAAAGCACTGTTGAGGGACATAATTCCCAGGTGGAGAATTCCAGGTAAAATCTCAAGTGGCAATGACATACCTTTTGTGAGCGCTGCGCTGAAACAGATAAGTAAGTATTTAGGATTCGACCTAAAACAACATTGTGCTTACCACCCAACAAGTGCAGGTGCTGTAGAGAGGGAAAATGGCACACTAATAAACAAACTCAGCAAAGTATGTGCAGAAACTGGTTTGGGTTGGACAAAGGTCCTACCTCTAGCACTCACACAGATGAGAATGTATGTGAGATCTAAACACAACCCAAACCCAGTTGAGATTCTGTTCGGAAGACCTCCTAACACAGGAATTGGGCCTGTGAAAGCTCCCCTTCCAGAAACATCTATGTGTGATGATGCAATGCTTGAGTACTGCACAACCCTGTCCTCTGCTCTCTCATCCATACACAGACAGGTGAAAGCGGCCTTACCCTCACCAGCCCGAGGACCACTCCACGATCTCCATCCTGGGGACTGGGTAGTGGTTAAGGACTTCAGGAGAACCAGGTGGAACAAGCCCAGGTGGACAGGACCGTTCCAGACATTCCTCACCACCCATGGAAGGGCCACATGGATCCACTCCAGCCATTGTAGGAGAGTTCCAGAACCACCCAGCCAGCCAGAGGGTGAGGGCTTGAGAGAACAGGAGTAAAACTGCTATCGTGCAGCCCTAAGGGGGCCTCAGCAGACCAGCAGAAAAACTCAACAATCAAGGCCTCTAGGAGGACCAATGCACACAAGCATCAGATCACGTATAGCATGAACTTATGGGAAGTCATCTGTTCATGTTTGAGAAAAGAAGCAGCCTTATACTTACAACCAGTGTCAATAAGTGAGATAAGTACATGCCAATTTTGGCAGTAGGTGAAAACAATACGTACAGGTGTAACCCAGTCGTTGTAGCAAGAGATCTACTAATTAAGAGACGTCCTTGGGACGCTTCTACAGAATGTAAACAGACATATGATATTCTTGGAATGATTTCAGTAATCACTAGTGATTCAGTAGCAGACCACTTGAGAGGAACAAGGTGGGTGAAAACAGAACTTACACATCTACACATCTTCAGAAGACATCATTTTAAACTTGTTTAGAACCGTGTGGACTGGGTCATTACTCACAGATAGGGACAGAATACGGGTGTCCCGGAGCTCCAGTGAGGTGGGAGGAGTGCGAGAGGGCAGTGCCTGCACTCCAAGCACCGATAACTGTCAAGAAGAGTAAAAGGTCACCTGTTACTATATGTCTAGCTCCTTGGCCCCAACCAACCCACTCTGCATAATATTCGGCCATACCAGGCACTGTAAGCGGTGTTTTCCAGCGGGCTAGGCAGATCGCCTACTACCAACCCACCCATCAAACCTTAGACATGGCACTAATAATAGCAACCCTGTCAGTGTTGGCATGTCTAATAACAGCCACACACCACGCCAAAAACGTGACACTAGTAAAAGACAGCACTAGCAATAGTGAATAGTGAGTTTCGTGTTATTAGAACTGCAGTTATCCAGCATAGACTAGCCCTAGATCTACTTTTAGCAGAAAAAGGTGTTGTCGGCAAAATTCTGAACACAACGTGTTGCTTCCACATTCCAGATTACCATGATAACCTCACTTCTTTAATCAAACATATGCAGCAGGCGATTGTGGTTCCTCCAGAAGCAGACACTTCCTAGTTGAGTTGGATGAGTAGTATATTTGGAGAATGAGGCTCATGGTTCATGACCAGCTGTCTTCCAGTGATTATAATTGTCCTAATAATACTGTTATTTCTGCCATGCCTTTTCACCCTGATAAAGCACCTTGTTCTGAGAACAGTGACTAAGACAGTTGGGAAAGGCTATCAACTGATAAAGACTGATCCAGAAGAACTTCCAGACTGGCCTCCCAACCCTCCTGAGGATTACGTTCCTCCCGTCAAAGACCTTGATGGTAATGAACTATAAATCAATGATTATATCATGTTAGAAGATGTTATGTTTTCTTGTCTATTATGCTTGCATGAACACCCCGGTCCTTTACACCGATAAAAAAAGCCTTAGCTTTTTCTCATTCACACGCCAATGAAGCATTAAGTTGAATCATTGTGAATTCTTAGTGTGGATGACATATGGTGCGAGTTTTATTTATCTTTATTAGTGTTGTTAAAATTTATAATATTATGAGTTATCTTAAAATTATAAAAGGGGGGAAATGTATTGGACATTTTGAACTAAAATGCATTTTGAACTGATTATTGAACTTCTGATAAACTTACACGGACTATATGCTGTATGTGATGAATTTATGATAAACATGTACTTCTCATATGATTCAAATTGTACTAGTTTCTGATCTTCATATATATATATGAAGCAAGCTTTTTTACGTTAACAATCCTCTCTTGGGGACATTGTGTGTATTCATGTGTGTAGTTATTCTTCTGGTATTCAAGGACTGAAGGACAAATAACAAAAGGTATAGATACTAAGTAACGAATTCACAGCCCGAGGGAGAGAAGGCGCAGGGATCAGTGTCTTCTGTATATAAGACTCGGATTAGTTTAGGGAGAGAGACGCTCTTTTACTCACTGCTTTCATTAACTGTTTTATTACTATTTACTAATAAAGGAGGTTCTTAAAGGACTTTTTGCTTTGGTGTGTGATTCAACGGAAAATTGCTGTGACAAAGCTAATGACATTTTCTTTTTATGAGGTAGCAAGGCTTTCAGAGAAATTCACTTTTGTTTTCTATTTAGGACATTATAAAAGTTTTATGTGAGTTCACTGTAGCAAGGTAAAGTGTAACTTTTAATAACACATGGTAATGTTTTTGGGGTTTTGGTGGGACACTTTTGCATTAAATGTGATATTAAACCAGTATAAGGCTAATGGCATTTTCTTATTATATTATACTATATTTCTGTCAGTTTTAGCTAGTGTAGATTTGGTACCAATGAGGAGAACCTCAGTTTTGTCAATGTTTAATCTGAAGAAATTTGAGGAAAACTAGGTTTTTATTTCAGTCAAGCAGTCAGTAAGATTGTAGGGTGGGAGGTTGGAAGTGGGTTTACTGGTAAAGTAGAGCTGGGTGTCATCTGTGTAACAGTGGAAACTGATGTTAAATTTGCAGAGGGTATTGTCAAGGGGAAGGAGATAACTAATGAAGAGGAGGGGCCCCAGAACAGAGCCCTGGGGCACACCAAAAGTAACAGGGGAAGGATGGGATGAGAAAGATTTGAGCTGAATGAACTGAGTGCGACAGGAGAGACAAGATTTGAACCAGTCCAAGGGGATGTGAGTGATACAAATTGAGGATAATCTATTGAGGAGGGCTGTGTGACAAATGGTGTCAAAAGCCACACTTAGGTCGAGGAGGATGAGGATGGTGAGTAAAGCGGAATCTGCTGCCATGAGGAGGTCATTGGTAACTTTTATGAGAGCAGTTTCTCTGCTATGAAGGGTGCAAAAACCAGACTGGAACTGGTTTTTAGATATGGATAACTAGTCTGGCATATAACCAGGCCTGAGACAGGATCAATTGAGACACATGATAAATGTTTTTTTTTTGCGCCAGCCACCGTGGTCCACTCTTGACCCTCACCTTCGTCCACTCCGCCGGCCACCACTTGCTGATGTGGAAACGACTTAGTATTGATGGTTAATATGGCCTCAGCATGTTCCACCTCTGTCAATGCCGCCATCAGGGAGGCTGGGTCTGTCAGGCACACATGCTGCTGTAGCTGCTCTGGTGAAAGGGCCTGGAGAAATGCGTGTAGCACCAGCTCCTCTTGCACTGACGGCGCGAAGCGTGGGTAGGCTCAGTGCAGTTCTGCAGGTCTCCGGCAAGAGTGCCCCACGTCTCACCAGTCTTTCACCATCTCTGGTCCAGTCGCTACCTTGCTGTCTCCTCCCTCTCTGGCCGGCTTAACCCCTGCCGTAGCACCACCACCAGCTGTCTGAAGTCCCGGCGCTCGAGTATCAACATGTCAGCATTAAATGTGACGAATATGGAAGAGGTCATTCTCTAAATGTTTGTGAGATGTTATCATTAAAATGTTTTCAAGGAATGTAGAAGGGAAGGTTTGTTTTGGCAATGACAGCGAAATGAACCAGTCCTGTGCGCATAAGAGCAAATCTGCTTTTATAACACTTCTGGTGGATAAATGGTATGAATTGCAGCAGCATCCAATTATGATCATTTTTAAAGAAAGCTCTCTTATAGAAAATACTTAGAAAATACTTCATCCTTCCATCTATTTAGTTTCTTTTAAGAAACTTTTTTTATTTAAGTTCAAGCAACAGAAAAGAGCATCGGAATTGGGCTATTGTTGTTATTATTTTGCTTTGCACTTTTGTTAAAATGATCACATGAATCCTGCCAGAATACTTATCCAAAATCATTCAAAATCTTCAAACAAGTCTCAGAATTCCTCTATTGGAATGAATTCTTGATTCAAGAGTGGCCACTCCACTGGAACAGCTCTGTTATCACCAACTGAAGTTTCCAAATCCACCAGAGTGGCAGTTCAGTCCTCTGAATATAAGAATATAAGAATATCTTTCTGGGTCTATGAGTTTTTGATGAGTTGACTCTATCCATACACCCAAATGTGGGCATCTCAGGCAGAGCTGATTCTTGGTTCAAATCTTACCTATTTGGGCATTCATTCAAGGTATAATGGTTGGGAAAAACATATCCATCCCATCTGCTCCCCACTAGAGTCTCCCAAGGCTCCGTACTGGGGCCCCTATTCTTTGAAATGTACACAAACTCCTTTAGCTTGCATTTTCATTCTCATGGCTTTTCTTATCACTGTTATGCTGATGACACACAGCTATATCTATATTCTTATGCACGCATATCAACATCTTCATGCACATGGACGAAGTGTCACCATCTACAGCTAAACCTTGTGTGGTGCTAAGCAGGAAGAAAAGGGAGAACTTAAAAAGGACCCGACGATGCCAGAAAATTAGTCATGTATTAGGTCAAGAGAATTAGGTAAGGTTCAACCTCTGTTTCTTAATGATATTTCAGTCAGAGGAAATTATGAGCAGAAAGTCTGCTGAAAATGTTATATTACTTTCTTGATCTTTTAAAAGTTCATCTTTAGTGTCTAGTCCTCAATCAGCTGTTTAAATTGGCACACAGTAAATGTATTGACTGACTTGATTTCAGAGTAGATAATGTTTTTTATGGAGTGTTGTGAGCTTGTAAAAAATTGAAATGAAAATAAGGTCATTGATTGAACTGTAATTCAGTAAATATCCGTAAAGTGAACATTGAATAAATTGTAAATTTGAAAGATCATGAATCGAATACAGAATACTATTTTGTCCTCTTTTATGTAACATACCAGTGTTTGACACACCTTTCAGACTTTCAGGTATTTTAAAAACAAGGTAATGGGGAACTGTATAACCTTTGAGTGCAAAACACACTTGCTTGACATCCCTGCCCTCTGCTGGGCAGGAGAAGGAATACCCCTAGAAAGCATCAACATCACTTGTCAGACATCCATTGTGTTTTTTTTCTTTACTCAATATTTCAAGCAGTTTGAGTCATAATATGCCATAAGTAGAGCTACATTTTTATATACAGTCAGATGCACCCATTAAATAAATTTTACTTTATTTAATTTATGTAGAGATGCCCCAATAAACTTTCCAATGGGCACTTTCCTTTAAGGATGTTCCAATAGACATTTTCCTAAAGAAACCTTCCAACAGACACTTTCCTATAGGGGACTCTCTAATAGTCAGTGTCCTATAAGGACCTTCCAATATGATCAAATCCTATTAGCACTTTCTCTTTGAAAATCAACAAAAAAATGTCCTTTGACTCAGGGTGTTCAAAGTAAGTATTGCAGTAAATGTTGTAGGGACTGAAAGGGCACAGAAATCACAAATTAAATTTCTAATCATTAGTGATGAGTGCATACATTTTTAAAGCTATTAAACATTCAGTAAATTGACTTCAAGAGCAGAAGTGAAGTTGTGGAAAACTGCTTGATGATCTGCTCTTCTAACTGTGACACAGTTTCATCCTGTAACAGAGGAAAGATGTTCAAACTCCACCACAATTTTTCCACTGGATTTGGTGGTGCTGTTGGTTAAGTGGGCACACAGTGTAATAAAGATAATTTAATCAGTAATTCACCATTAGAATAACAGGTAAGGTGTGAAGTTACATCACAGGAAGGGTCCCGGCCTACAGAGTTCCAAAATGGGGAAAAATGAAATCAGTCACTTGCAATTATCATGTGATGTTTTCTAAATGGATGGTGAATCACTTCATTATCTTATGTGCAATAGTCTTCATGTGCAATATCATTATTTATGTCAATATTACTTTTTATTACTTAATATTACTACTAAGTGCAATAATGTTCTCCAAACTACCATTTTTGTTAGAAGATTTCACTCAGCTGTGTTACTTATTTCTGCATATAGTGAAGTGGAATTGCTTATGAAATGACTCCAAAGACACATAGAGACAGGAACAATTTAAAAAAGTCTAAATAAAATCTAAATAAAACATTTTTCTACTGATGTTTTGATAAGATTTTATTTAGACTTTTCTAAATTGTTCTTGTCCCCTGGGATCAATAAAGTTTTCAGATTCTGATTCTGAAGTATATCAGTTAATATTACTATCCTGTCTAAAACCCAGAGTCTCAAATACTGCTCTAAAAAATATTATCTTTTCAGCTGCAATATCTAGTTTGCTAAAGTATTTTCCCCATCTTTTGTCCTTGATTTTGCCTGATCTGTTGTCATATAGGACTAAATGGTACACTGCCATTCAAGGAACTAAATAGACACAACTGACAATGGGTTTATTTGAACACTGGACTAACACTGGACATTTGGACACTTGCAACAACTGATGTTTTGATGTTATTATTATTATTACTATTATTATTATTATTATTATTATTATTATTATTATTATTATTATTATTATTATTATTATTA
>JBBIGA010133684.1:0-21795 GCA_037576975.1 Alestes dentex | reverse complement strand
TCTAATGTGGCCAAGTGGGCCTTGGCAACATGCTGTGATAGACAGGTGGGCCTTAATGTTGAAAAGGTTGAGAACCACATTGTAAATATAAAAAATATGACATAAAAAATGAGGTTCGAATGCATCACAGCACGTTTTTCTGTCTTACTAGGCTAAAAACCAGGAGGAGAAACGATTGTGGCTGCACTACCTAAAGAGGCTCATAGTGGAAAACCATCTTATATCTCTACCCCTGAAGGTGAACTTTGGGACCATTATAGTGACATATTACTACAATGTACAGACTGTATTGGCATATATGAGTTATGTTAAAAAGTAAAAAATGTTACACAGCCACCATATGTTTAAAACGTGATATTGAATGTGTAATATTTTATTTACAGGCAAGACAGGTTCTTGGTAATTCTTTTTGTCAAAGTAAGTAATTCATATGTTTATGAATTGGGTTTGTTCATTTGTTTATTGGTCATTGATGTCGCTGAATTTTCTAATAATGTTAAATACATTATTTCTTTTGCTAATTAAATAGTCAGTGCTGTTTTATCAATATTGTCTGTCTTTCAGTCCCTCAGTTTGAGCAAGAATCCAACCGGAAGCCTCTCCCTTCTCCACGGTTGGATGATGCCCATGGTTTTCACAGAGGAAGAAGGCAATCAGGTGTGTGAGCGGGTTTTTTATGGACAAAATGTACACTCATTTTTACATTCTTCAGTGTTGAATCAGCATCAGTCTAAAACACTTTATTGCTGCTATAATGTGTCCTCCAGGAATTAGTGTGGAGTATGTGGTGTGGTATGTTTCTGCCTGCATAAACATGTACTACTTGTGCAGCCAACATGCTTGTGCAAATCACAAGACATACCATACACTCATTCATTTTCATTTAGAAGATGAAATAGATAAATAGATGCAAAAGACAAACTATTTTTTTGGCAGTGCAAGTGGGGAAACGCAGCCCACACAAGAAGTGAGTGAGAAATGCAGGGTTTTGCATAAGCACCCAGTTCAACAAGACACATTCCTGTGTGCGTACATGCAAATTTACTTGACCAATAAAGTGATACTGGTTCTGGTTTGGCGTTCCTCTCTATTCCCAGACCTGCAGACGATTATAACCTTCTGCTTGATGGCTAGAGTGAACCTCAAATCATTTGTTTCCAACTCACAGTGCGACTTGTCTGTGCTTGGCTTTCATTGCTAATTTGCTCACAATATCATTTTATCATTTATATCATTCTAGAGCCCCCAGAGTTCATCTATACTCCTGAGAAAGCCAAGAAAAGCCTTCCACTGCTTCTGGAAGGGAATGTGGCATTCCGGCGTGGGCGCAGACTATCAGGTGACTCGTCTAAAACTGTAGAACTGCGTAAAAAAAACAGTGAGGCTGGACACTGATTATTGAGCCCAGTTGTTTCCTCGCGAAGGGTCTGCATAGTTTTGTGTGAGCTTGCTTCCTATTTTAATGATAAATACCAACAACGCTGTGTTATAGAAACAAGCATACACGCAATTACCATTTACAAATTTACAAAAATAATATAGTTCCCTTAATTTTTAGATTGCAATGCAACAAAATTAAAGCTCCATTTGGAAACTGATTAGCTGCTGCTTGATTTCCATTATTTTAGTGCATAAAATCAGCACTATGCTACCAGCTAATGATTATAGGGATGTAATTTGAAACATAATCTAGCAGCAAAGTATTGGTTGTAACTGTGATGACAGGTGTCGTCACGCACATTTACTGTTGTGTGACTCAACGGTTGGTCATGACAGCCACAGTGCTACGATCACACTGGCCCGTATATATAACAAGACTTACTGATCCAGAACCGTTACAAATTATAGCCAATCAACATTATTAGGTATCATTTTCATTATGAGCAAGCCAAAGTTAGTACAATCTGAGTAAATTTATTTAAGAAGCATTTTGACTGTAGACCAGTGTAATTTGTAATTATTTGAGAGAAGAACCATTTATTTAAACTTTCTAAATCTTTCTATGCTCCCAGCCCCTGCCAAGGATATAGAAACAGCATTTCAAGGTGGTGAGTGAGCTTCATTTGTGACCATTGTCAGGCAATTTTATTATCTTTTATACATTCAAGAAACAAATAATTTCTCTAAATCTCAGAGATAACATTTAGACTGAATCTATGATTTTTCTTTTTCTTTACTCCTATGCCATAACATGATTTGTGGACCCCAGTCTCCTTAAAGGTAAGATTGAACTTTTTTAACCGAAAGTCCCATTTTTCTCAACAGAAGGTATTTAAATGTAAACACTGTGTCTGTACAGGTGCTTTATATCTGTTTTAAGGTCTTTGTATTTGTGGGCTCTTAGGCTGACAGTGAGGGTGAGCTGTGCCCACAGGTTGACAGCTTGGGCTCCTCTGGCAGTACCAGTACACTCGCCTCATCAGTCATTGAGGTCGAATCAGGCCGGGATAAACTGAGTCTTGATCAGGATGAGGATGAGGACATTTGCCCTCTTCCAACACCACCGACGATGTCTATCACTGAGGAAATTATGCAGTTTTTCAACCAGAATTGTGTACGAGAAGGCATGGCAGAGCTATCATCTGATGTGGTAAGGAATGCACTTTATATATGAGGCCTTTAGGGGAAGAGTGGACCAAGTCCAGTTTCTATTGTTTTGAGAAATCGGCCAGTGAAAATCTAAGTCGCATGGCAAATCAAAATTGTGAGGAAGAACATCGCTGCCATCTAGCGCATATTCCTGAATTGCATATGGACTTGGTTCATTATTCCCTGCAAAATACACAGTGCTTAGATGGTATTGACGTTGAAAGAGCTGATACCCAACATAATGTGGACTTGGTCCACTTTTCCTCTCAAGGCCTCATATAGTAGATGAACACATGTCTGTGGCAGAACAAACCAGATCTGGATCCAGCATCTGCCAGACTGTGAATCTGGCACCTTGCTTACATATGTTCATGTGACAACATCTACAGAAATATATAAAAAAACCCTTTATAATGTCTTCTACAAACAACTTGATATATGTAACATGGTAACATGTCAAAGAGCTATCTAAAATGTAGCATATTTTCACATCATGCCATGGCATACACTCACTTTTACTTTCAGCATTTGTTTGGGCACATGCTCTGACAAAAATCGTGTTTATCACCACTAATGTGAATGAGAGCCCAGTGATGCTGAGCAAATTCACTCACTTGTGACACTGATTTATTACCCATTTAGAAACCATTCGTAATTTTTACAGGACCACCATTATCCAAAATGTGAGATCCATTACTACTCCATCAGTATTCTGAGACATCGTTATTTGCAGATTAAATCCTAGATGCCCACTGATATATCTTTACATTATTTTAGGAACTGTAATATGAAAATTTGAAAGACTGTATTGGAAATAAGAAATAAGTATGAAATATGAAATAAACTATTTTCTGATGAGGCTGCAAAGAGAATTTTCCACAATGCTGTTAGTTCGATTGTTAGATTTATTTATTTTTTGCTGTCTGTTAAGTGTACTATTGATCATCCACAGTTTGAACCTAAGGCAGAGCCCCTGGATGTCCAGACCACTGAACCAGAGGACATAGATTCTCTTCTTCAACCTCAGCTGGTAAAAGAAGAAGGCGACCAGCAAAAGAGTATTTCCAACTTCCCAGAGGCCGAGGAGGAAGCACCGCTAGATGTTAGACTAGACAAAGAGTCTCCACTTAGTTTAGAAGCTGCTTTACCCAATGAACTGTCATCATCTCACTCTCATATATCCAAACATAAGTATCAGATAGAAGAGACAGCATCCTCAGAGTGCAGCTGGGGTAAGTCAGCAGGCCCAGCAGTTGTCAATGCGACATCTGTGCCTGTGGAAGTTGAGGAACAAGATGAAATAGATGATGCAGCAAAAAGCAAAGAGGAAGCCTTTAAAGACACTTCAGATGAGCCAGTGCCTCTGTGTGGTCACCCTTCCACAGCCAAACCTGCAGAGAGCCCTCAGACGACTAAACTGGAAGCGGAACAAAAGCTGACCAAAAACGACAGGCAGATAATTGAAAAGATTCGCAGCTACTACGAGGCTGCAGAGTCTGAATCAGGGGTGGAGGATGCACAGCTGACACGAAGGAACAGTTTCTCTCACATCCCCACAGGCTTGGTAAAAGATTCGGTTTCACGCTTTAACGTGTTTGTTCACCAGGTCAGTCAGTGCGACTCTGAGAGCGGGAAGTCAGATTGCTACGAGAATGATATCATGTCCCCTCAACCCGGGGTGCCTGAACAAAGCGAGACAACTTTCGGTCAGCCTGACTCCAACAGTGCTGCCCATGCAGGTTCACACGGTGGCCAAGGAAGATGTCAGAGTGAGTCAAAATCTGATGATGAACAAATTTGTGACTTCAAACCCTGCATGGAGCTCTGGAAGGAGAAGGAGAGGAAGGCTGACAGTCTGAAAGTCTCTGCCTGTGTGGAGGGTAGCTTTGCTAGAGGCAAAGAAGCATGTGCAATAGATCAGTCTTCCATGAAAGAAAAGAAGACGTATGTGCTTCATGAGCACCTTTCATCAGAACAGGACCGTGCAGATGGCAGAAAGGCAAGTGGTCCTCAGGAAACAAAAAAGACCGGCAAAATATTTCAATCTCCTGCAGGCACAAGAGACAAGATTTCCTCGAATGGTAATCTGGATAACCTACCCAGTCAGATTAAACTGGGGCACTTCTCTCGCCATGATAAAGTGGGCACCTGCAGTAGGACACTTTACGAAGGGATGCCTGATGTACCCGGCCTAGGATTCTTTGAAGGTGGACCAGTGGATCAGTGCTTAGTCGAGAACTCCGAAAAAATCATGAGTAAGGTGCAGATGCTAGCACGAATGTACACCGCCAAGGCAAGCAGCATGAAGGTACCACTACACCAGAAAAGGACACGAGGACCGTGGGTTGCGCCCAGCAAATTAAACACCCCTCCCACGTCTGAGGTACTGCTGCATCAGGCAGATGAGAAGCAGCTCTCAGGTGAGTACCCTATTTTAAACAATTACTCGCATGCAAATGCTGAATAAAAACAAGCGCCTTATTTCTGAATACATTTTTTTTAAACAGACGTTCACGTGGAGTCTGCTGTTCCCTCTTCACCCGAGCAGTTTGGACATCTCATTGTCACAGAGCAGTTCTCCACAACGTATCATCAAGAAAATGACTGTAACCTTACTGGGCAA
Organism: Alestes dentex; assembly: GCA_037576975.1. NCBI lineage: Eukaryota > Metazoa > Chordata > Actinopteri > Characiformes > Alestidae > Alestes > Alestes dentex. Next base: position 16,583 of record JBBIGA010133684.1, on the reverse strand, counting down.
AAAGAAAAGGTTGCACAATTTGGGTCTAGTGCAATAGTAGTACCTTCCTCTGAATCTTGCACAGATTTGATTTCATCATCTTCAGCTGAGATATTATCAGAAACATTGGAAGAAAAATCAGCCCTAGGTTTGGGAGCTCCCATGACACAAAGATCCCTAGAAAAATACGAATCGAGCTCTACAGATCAAGCATCTCTGTCCGAGAAAGACCAGGCTACGTCGCCTCCACCGTGCTCTGGATCACAAGGACAAGTCGTGACAGAAACATCACTTGAAAACTGTGAATTTGTTCCTGAGCAGAAGACTAACCACACTTTGTATTCCATCACCGAGGACCATTCAGTAGCAGCAGAGAAACCCATGTGTGTAGGAGAAGATCAAACACACTTGCCACCTGGGGATAAATCAGCAATGCCTTGTTATTCTGACTCTAAAAAGGAACATTTTACTGATCCAGCAGCAGTTCAGTGCCTTAAAGAAGAAATCGGTAGTGCCAAAGAGAAAAATATCTCACGTTTAAAGTCCTGTGAAAGTGGACTGTCCAGTGAGGAGAAAGTGGGTGAAACACAGTTGCAGGCAGCAGTAAATTCTATTGATTATCCAGTTTCCTGCACAGAGGAATGCACAACTCTTCCTGTGCTGTCAACACCAAATTTGAACCGTAGTGTTTCAGAAACAGCAAACAGCAAAAACCAGCAGTCATCGGACATGCCTGTCGCTGAGATGTTGGAGTCGTCATTTTCTTCACAACTCCAGTCTCAGTCCTCACCTACACGAAAATGTCCACTTGGTTCAGGAGATACACATAATCTAGAACCTTTGAGAGGGCAAGAGGAACACAACAATGGCTCATCTGTGTTAAGTCCTGCTTCTACACCTACTTCATGTGGATCTACCACAGACAATCTTCCAAAATTCACCAGCCAGAGACCTGACAATCTGCCAACTACCATGGGAAGAAGAAGCCTCCCTGCTAATTGGAACATGTCAACTCTTACATCCACCCAGAGGTACTTTACTGTGCATTCTTTCACTTTTCATTCATATCGTTAAGTCTTTCTCAAACCTATTCTTTCTTAATACCCTCCATGATTTGACATAATCATGTCTTCTTTTTGTCTTTTTTTATATTTAGTTGCACTGCTAATGAAAGAACTGAATTTAATGTTACTCCTGTTATGGTTTCAGTTCACCACAGACTGAGCTCTGGTCCAAGGAACAAGATCAGAACACCATGACATCAGCTTCTAGTATACCCGAACTCAGCAATAAGTCTTCAAATATTCCTTCAGGCTCCGAAAGTTCTTCAGAAATAAAACGACCTTCTGCCTTCAGCTCCAGCTTTCGGATGCGCTCGCCCTCCCCCATCAGAGGCTCTCAGCACCTCAATTCTTCTGCAGCTGCTTCTGCCCTTGCCAAGTCACTAGCTGCCTCTTGTATTAGTCAGACAATCTCTCAAAGCATGGCCAAAAGAAACACTCGCATTCAGGCTGCCTCTCCTTCTCCAGCATCCGCTGTGAGATTGAGGTCTCCCTCCCCTAAACCTATGACCCTGGACTGCAATGTACAACCCAGTACCAGCAGTACAGTCCCTGTTGCTGTAGGAAGCCAAACTCCAAAGTGTCCTCCTTCCCCTTTTCGCTCGAACAGTCTGCGATCCAGCCCAGCAACTGTACAGTCCCCTCCTCTGTATCGTCATCATTCAGTGCCTAACCCTGTAAATTTCCTCTCCTCTTCCTCTGCTTCACATGCAAGATCAGATCATCTTGAACAGTCTCCTCATACTAGTTTGAATGGTAATAACAACAACAATAACAGTCTGTGCAGTAACGGATGGGCGGAGAATCACAAAAAGCCATCATTGTTGAATACAGGGGAAGTTCCTCATCTCCACGATCCGCATCAAGTAACCTCTCACAACAGGATTGCTCGACCGTTCCTATCCTCTGCGCCGAACTCACGTGTGCAGTCACCCTCGCCCTCTCCTTTTGCACGAATTTGTTCCCCACCTCTTATCCTAAGCAGTACCACTCCTTTGATTTCAAAGCCTCCCAATCCACGGACCCCTAGGCAAGGTGGGGCCAGCCCCTTTACGCCTCTGTGTTTAGAGTTTTCAAGAACAACTTCAGCTTGCTCTGTGTCTCCATGTCCAAGTCCCAGGGTGACGTCCCCACCTCCTATAGGTATTCCTACAAACATATGGTGCACTGCAAACCCCCAGCCAAGGAACCCGTCAACAGTGACCCCTTCATCCCCTACAAGAGCAGAAGCAAGCTCTTCTTCAAGAGGCTCCAGGATCAGCTCTCCATTTTCAGGAGTTTCTCCATGTTCCGCATCCTCATCCTCGCAGAACCAGCGGAGACCGAGAGGTAGTGGTTTGCCATTTACAAGCCTGGCACTCAGGCCACCCAGCCCATCCAGAAATGAGCATAGGTCTTGGGCTGAGAATGGACGATGGTCCGTGGACATAGAGTCAGAAACAACTAGCCCTCGTGGGCGCTCCTACAATGGCACCCCTGTATGTGTCAGTCCAGGACCTCAGAGTCCCGTCACACTGACTGTTGGCAAGACTAACCAAAGTGGAAAACACTTGACAAGTGTCGCCTGGCCAGATGTGCATGAGCTTCTGACCAAGTACAATGCAGAGGACAATTCTGAATGTGACTCTGAAAGTGGACTGGAGGACTCAGACCTAGGTAAGGTAACTTGCCGAAGTAGCCTTATCTGTGCTTATGTGGCTCGAACCACCCCTGTACCTGAAAGAGACACTCCCAGTCAGTGCCTAGAAGAAGGAAAAAGAGAGGACAGTGTGCCAATACAGGGGACTAAGGCTTTAAAAACCAGCTATGCAACCACTGTCAACCTGCAGATTGCTGGGAGTGGGAGGATAACATCCTTTAGTAATGCGCAGGTCAGCCTGACTCAGACCCTGGCCCCAGTGGCAGATACCCAGGGCGTGAGAAGGGTTAGCATAAACGGCTGTAACCTCTCGCTGCAGAACTGCAAGAGGCCCTAGGTTGGAACTTGAGGCCTCTTTATGGAGACTCTCCGCTTTAATGACACTTTAACCGGCACTTTAGCACGTAGCAAAGGAGTCCGATAGAGATCCAGGTCCAACTCACTGAGCTGTAACGAACATTTACGGGTTTCAAGAAATTATGCTAATGATCAGTGATCATTTTAACTCCTTGGTTGCAAAGGGTGCTTTACATACTCGTGTGTGGATTGATTCTTAAACAATATTTCAGAAAAATTCCACCCGTGAAAGGACTGTTTTTTTTTTTTGTTTTGTTTTTTTTTGTATTTAGCAGTGTTATTTTATTTCTCCTTTTTAAAAATAAGTGTACAATATTATGATATTCTTAATGTGTAATTGAACCAAAGCTCTCTTGTTCCACGTGGTTGTGATACACAGTACTCTTATTTATGAAGTCATCTTTTTATGGCACTTACATTTTTTTTCTCTGTTTTGCACATTTGTTCATATGCGGTCCAGACGTGTCTGTAAAATTATTGGATTTCAGACAAAATGCTCTCATGTATGTGAATAAGGTTAATTTAGATTATTTTTAAAGGTCTGTATGTGTCAAAATGCAGTGTATTTGGAAACAAGGGAAGGTAGAGAGATGCTGCTTTTGTCAGCATTAATCAGTGTTTGAAGACGCATTGCATCATTCGAAATTTGTACCGCAAAATCAACATGAATGTGTTCATACTGGCGACAGAATGAGTCTATACGGCACCATCCCATTTACAAAAGTGTTTTGTCATACCCTTACAGGGCACTTTGGCATGCTAATACACAGTACAGTAATGGTAAAGTTGACTCATTATTAAAATTCCCTGCATAACCTGAACTTTCTATGTTGGCTGTCTCCAACAACAACAAAAAATGTGAAACATGAGAAGGGAAGTCTAAATGCTGTAGACTGTCCTGCAACCAGAACAACCAAACTTTCCCTTAAATGCAGTAAGGATAACCAAATCCATTTACAGCATTATGTGTTGTTTTTCACAAAGTGCCATGACTGTCAAACCATGTTAATAGCTTTTATAATAATAATTTTCTCCTTGGTTACTTTTACCTAAATAAAACAAGGGTTTGTGTGATAATTGTGAATTTATTCTACAGTTGTAACTACTTGCCCTTGATCTAGGTTAAATGGGCTAAACCATTTTAGCTTCATTAAATTGATTTCAATTCCTGCAGTACGTTCAGTAGCATTCATTGAGTTCTCAATTATCAGTTCAGTCCTCAGAAACTGTTCATATGAAACTAGAAATATGTTGGTGTGTTTTACAGATTATTTTTTATCAATATTGAAATCACGATTATTAATCACGATCATTCATTATTTTAGGTAAAACATTTTTATTGCACTTTCTATTTTAAACAAACAGTCAGTGAACAAGGCTTTCAGTTCAAAATGAAACCTCAAATAAAAATAACTCAAATAATAAAATAAAATTTACCCAAGAAAAAGGCCTAACAAAAAATAAATATGCAGAGTGCAATCATAAAGTGCAAACAAATGGGGAAAAAATGAAGCCTATGCAGAAAAGGCACATACCAGGAACAACGAACAAGGAACAGGAACATACTACAGGCCTACACTCTCTCTCTCTCTCACACACACACACTCACACACACATACATACATACACACACACACACACACTCTCGCACGCACACACACACACACATACACACAATCTCGCGCATGCACACACACACACACACACACATACATACATAAACACACACACTCACACACACATGCACACACACACACACACTCGCGCAGATACAGAAAAACAAGCCCACCCTTCAACTTTTGTCTCCAGATTTTCTTTAGCCTGCTGCTCTTCTTCCTGAAAATATAGACATTATTAATTATTATGATCAGTATTAATATTCAAACACAAGGAAAATTCCAACAGGGTCAGCTCAAGTAATCCACCTTAACATAATATTAGTCAGCTCCAAAACTGTTCATTTTCACCAGTTTACAGTAGGTGAGATGTTACTGCTGACGATACGTTGATTTAAATTAAATCTATAAAAATTTGAATCTGACCTCAGCAATGTCGTCCCTCTCATGTTTTTTCAGCCTAAACACTGGTGGCACCTCTCCTCGTAGCAGGGCTTGTGACTTTTCTGTCCAATGTGCAAATAGCTTGCCTTTAAAAAGGATTAGGCAGCTTAATGAAGCCCTAATCATTTGTTCGCCCCCTGGTGGTTGATTTGATACGCAGCAGAGCCGCTATTCAAATGTTAATATCGCCGACAATCATCTTCATTTAATCATGGCAGCCAAAATCGTGATCGAGATTTGATTAATTGTGCAGCCCTAATGTGAATAGAGGCTCAGTATTTGATTATGTGGATGCCTGATGAAATGAGAACAAACTCGATCTCATGATTGTATCTTATTGTATCTCATCTCACCCTCAGTGACACCAAGCATTCATCTTGGCCCAGGACTGAATCAACTCTGACAGTGATTTAAACCTAAACTGAAGGCTCCTGAGACCCCTTGTCCATAAATTTGGCTAATGAGGCTAAGAGGGTTTCTGTTAGTTAATTTTAAATATACATGCAGCTATGTATGTGTGACTAGGAGAGACTGATGACATCTGGATTTGTTGACCAACTTTTCTTTTCTCCGTCATCTTGACGACACCTCATTCTTTCTTCACCAACTGCTTTTCCAACTGCACCAGCTGATAAACTGACCAATGGACCAGCAGTCTAAATGGCTTTGATTAAAATCTCATTGAACTATCTTTCTCTGAAAGTTAAGAATATGTTCTGTATAGGAAATGACTGAGACAGTATACTGGTAACCTGGTGTGGCTTCGTAGTTTTCAGTCTCAGCATGCTGGTGGAGTATTTAAGTGCTAAAATCTGAGCTTCAGAGCCAAGAGATATGCGATATGGTCAAAAGTATTGGGACACACCTGTTTTTCCGGCTTTGGGCTGGGCCCTCACTGCCAGTGAAGGGCAATTTTAATGCTTCATCATACCAAGACATTTTAGACAGTGCCATGCTTCCAACTTTGTGGACCCAGTTTGGGGAAGAACCTTTCCTATTCCAGCATGACTGTGTCTCAGTGCACAAAACGAGCTCTTGGCATGGCAATGATCTCTTTCCACTCAAAATCCTAAACTATTCTGTAACTTTAAATCCCGGGAACCTGGCTCATAAAGTCATGAATAGCAATTTCCAAGCAGGAAAATGCCTTAAATGCTTTGGTCCACTGAAAACTCGCTTGTTCAGGTCAGAACAGGATGTGTGGAACTACAGTAGTATCACTTGTTACTTGTTTGGATCAAAATATTCTTCACTGTTAAATTCACATGGGAACTTTGCTTATGTGAACATTGGCTTATAATATATGCCAACTTCTTGGCAAAAAAGAAATGGGTTAAATGGGTTATACACATCCTATTCTGACCTGAACAAGTGAGTTTTCAGTGGACCAAAGCATTTAATGCATTTCTTTCTTGCCAAGAAGTTGCCATATATTATAAGCCAATGTGCAAATAAGCAAAGTTCCCATGTGAATCACTGATTATTATAATTACGATATTTAAAAAAACTTGCTGTATTTTAAAGAAAATTCATTAAGAAAGATTATATTAGATTCATATTTCAAATATTACAAAATGCTGACTCTACAGCTGCGAAATTACTGTATCACTAGAGTTTAAACATTTAATAAGCCTTTGTGCCCCATCAGGGAAAACAGGCTACGTTTGCTTTGCATTGTCCCCACCTGATGCCAGTGATCTAGTATGATGCGATTCCATGTTCGATTCTTGATTAATGTGGGTAGTTGTTATTCAGCCTGGTTCTATGTGCCCCTTTTTAACTTCGAGCACCCGCCCCTTTAAATATCTCTGCATGGCCCTGGTGTCTGACCTCATAAATGCTCTACAGAATGGGCACAAATTCCCACAGAAACTCCAAAATCTTGTGGAAAGCCTTCCAAAAGTGGGACCAACTCCATATTAAAATCTATATATGTTCCTGTTGGTGTAATGGTCAGGCGCCCTAATATTTTTGTCCATATAGCCAGCACAGACCTGGGCTAGGACTGACAAGCGCAATGCTTTTTTTCCCCTCCAGCAGCAGTAGTCATCAAAGTTTTTGGAAATATTCTTATCACATGTGTGCCACAATAATGCAGCTGACTCACTTAACCTATTAATGATGTGTAAACACAGGTTAATAGTTTATGTAATGATTTAGATAATCTGTATTGATAAATGAGTACGTTCAAAGTCTCTTTTAGTCGAGCACAGATGGCTGCTAATGAGGAACAAGGACACAGCTCAGCTTATTTGAATTCCTGTGATATGCTAGATGCCTGTCAGACCCAGGACGGCCTGGATTGTGTTTACTTTTGTTGTTATGGACACGTCCCAGTGCCCCTTCACTCCACCCCATCAGAATTTGAGGGCTTTGGTTTGTCCTAAAAGACAAACCGGTATGGCGGAATGCAGCGATAAAGAACGCGGCACCACAGGAAACTTCTGCTGTGGACAAAAAACAAAACAAAACAAAACAAAAAAGACGTTCTTCTGCCAGTGACGTAAGTGCGACATGCTTTAACATAATATATCAACGTGATACGGTTTTGTCTGTACTTGTGCTTTCGATCTGCAGGAGGGCTAAAGTGTGCGGTGAGAGCAGAATGCTGAGAGAATCGATCCAAGTTCAGTTGATTTGTGATCACAGCATTGTACTGATCACCATATATGTCTTAAAAATTACATTATTTGTGCTTCAGTGTATTGAGTATTTATAATCATCATCATCATCATCATCATGTAAATGTGTGTAAGTGTAAAGTGTCCATTTGTCATACATGAAAACACCACACACAGTGTGAACAGCACTGAATTCTTCCTCTGTATTTAAACCCATTCACCAAGTGAAGCAGCGGCCAGCCGGGAACACAGCGCCCAGAGAGCAGTGTGTGAGGACGGTCCCATGCTCAAGGGGACCTCAGTGGTGCCACTAGCAGTCCTGGGATTCAAACCCACAACCTTCTGATCACAGGGCGAACCCCCTAACCACTGATTTATTATTATTATTATTATTATTATTATTATTATTATTGTTGTTATTATTATTATTGACAGAGAAACACACTTGCCAGGGGTTTCAATCATTTTAACCAAAATAGTGAGAAAGCACACCAAGGGAATCGCAGCACTGGCTCATAATAGTCAAGTACGGCTCAGACTTCAGAGAGTCAAATATTAGGAGAAAATGAGCCCCAATATGCTGGGCAGGTGCTAGCCTAATCAAAGCCTTGGAATTCAAAAGTATCCAATTAAACCTGCATTCCTAGAACTCCCTGCAATGCTACTGTAGAGTTCAAGACCGATATAAGAAAAATAGACTATATGGACAAAAGTACTAGGATACGCCTGTTTTTATAGTCCCAAAGAACATCTGTTAAGTTGCATTTCGTCTCTGTTAAACATTTAGAAAGTAAAACACATGGTAGTCTTACATGATACTGAGCAGTTACTTTCATACTTTCATGCATTCATAACTTCTAGATTACACCACAGCGGCACATCACTGACCGGGTGCTCAGCTGTGGGACAGAATGTGGCATCCTAGGTGCTCACCAAGAAAAGTATGAGTATCAGACTTTTTCAGTTAAGTTTCCTGTTAAGTTTCACATTGGTTTTAAAATATATTACACTTTTGAAGCACACTTCATTCCTAAAATAATTACAGCTCAAGATACAATATTTGGACAAAAGTACTGGGACGCCTGACCGTTAGACCAACAGGGACTTTAATGACATTGCATTGAAATACATAGACTTTAATATGGAGTTGGTCCCTCCTTTGCCGCTATAACAGCTTCCACTCTTCTTGGAAGGCGAGACATAAATTATTAACCTGTGTTTACACATCGTTAATAGGTTAAGTGAGTCAACTGCATTATTGTGGCATGCATGTGATAAGAATATTTCTGCTGCTGGAGCAAATAAAAGCATTGTGCTTGTCAGTCCAAGCCCAGGTCTGTGCTGGCTGAGCTGCCAGTATGATATATACTATATGGACAAAAGTATTGGGACAGCTGACCATTTCACCAACAGGGACATAGACTTTAATATATGAAGAGCTCTTTTCCAAAACGGCATCAATCCATTATGATAGCTTTCAGGAAAATTACATTTTTTACCAAGACCCACACATTTTGTTAATATTTATCCTGTTAAAATGGTTTGTTGGCTCAGTCTGAACATGTTGAATAATGATTGTTAAATCAAACAACAGTATTGTTGATTATAAATTAAAAGGTTTTTTTTCCAAATGGCTATAAATCCATCCATTTATTTCCTAAAAGTTGATAGTTTATGTGCGTTATGTGTGAATATGCAGCACATGACATCAGGGACTCATACAATAAATGAATACATATCAAAATAAGTGCAAATGAATTAAATAAATAAAATAAATAGTTACGCAAACTAAATAGCAAAATAAAAAAAAAAAAATTGGCAATTTCACGTTTCAATATCGCCCACCACATAAAACAAATAATTTTAAAATAACACATACAAATACCACTAATTAAATAAAAATACAACAATGTAAACAATACATTGAAATCATTTAGCAACACAATTAGGCTGATATTCATTCAGTGCCGAACCATTAGTAATAATAACAACAATAATAGGCAAGTTATTTAGTAATACATTCAAAGTCAAAGTGTAAAACCTGTAAAAAGTAGGACCAATTTGTCCACTACATATTATGTATGAAAAAAAATATTAAAAATATAAAATAATGTTAACAATATTCAATAGGCAAGTCATTCAGTAATACATTTGGCATTCAGTAGTGTCGAACCTGTAAAAATTAGGACCATTGTCTGCGCACGAGAAAGAGAGAGAGATCACTTTAGCATCACTCTGCATCCTCATCACTCTGGCCTGCATTTTCAGTCACCTGATACAGTGCTTCATCGTAAAAAGCCCTCACCACATCAGACACACCTATTGCTCCCAAAAGTACCAGCATATCACGCTTCTTTGCGGCCTTCACAGAGGTCTGCTTTGGAATTACCTCAGGTTTTAGGTCAGCCCACCGCTTTCCCCGCTTTAACACACTATAGAAACTATACTTCCCATTGTAGGTCTTTACACCAGCCTTGTTGGTGCTCAAGTCAAGCATGTTTTGCATCATGTCAAAACACAAGGTTACATGATCTTCAGCAACCCTGCCCAACAGGTCATAAAAAACACGCGCTCTGCGGCGATGCAAGATAAATGATGCTGATTCCATCCTCTTCTCTGTCTCAGTTAGGCTTGGATCAGCAATCCTGATCTTGTACTTGGCACAGTCAGCGCAAGCATCTGTAGCTGGGTGACCAAAACCAAGATTGAAATCCTTCCGAGATAATATTGAGCCACCCGGGACACACAGGCTTTACTGATGCCCGGGAAAGTGAAGAGAAGAGGATGGAATCTGCATCATTCATCTCTCTCTCTCTCTTTCTCTCTCTCTCACACACACACACACACAAACTCTCTCTCTCTCACACACATATACACACACACACAAAAACACACTCTCTCTCTCCCTCTCACACACACACGCGTACACATATTCACACCAGTGTTGGGCAACTAGCAATGAAGGCTAGTATTATCAGTACCTTCCATGTCACATTAGCATGCTTGTTTACAGAGAAGTATCTTTGTCGCAAGGGAGAAACGAACACAAAGGTACTAAACTAACAAATTCTGAAACGAAATTTGTACTCACCAAACACTTTAACGGTCTCCTTGAAAACGGGCACCTTCTCAGGGTGACTGTTGCACAAGAGACTACTTGACAGACACGTTCCTGTCTTTTCGCTTGTTTACGTCCTGGATTTTCGGACGCTGCCTTTTCACTTGCGTTATGTCCAAGAGATAAAGTAAGGTCCGGTCCTGCTCAACCTTGTTTGGTCTTTCATAAAACTTGTTAAAGTTCATCATCAGGTCATCCGGTGACAGCTTCTCGGCTTGACAAAAACTGGTCGCAGCAGTCGTGTGTTGACATCCCACAGTAGGTATTAACCCACCACCTGAGTGACGAACCTTCTTTTTTTGTTGTTTTTTGTGGTTTTCCATTCAGCGTTTTCTACCTCCAGCTGTAGGTCTCACTGGCTCACTGATGCCATCAAAAAGGTTTAAAGCACTCATTTTGAAGAGCACATTAAACAAGATCGCAACAAAACTCAGAGCGCTGCCAAGCTCAATTAAGTTGCAGGTTCACCGAATTCTGATTGGTCGAGAGTACATATCACGTTTTGACAAAAAATAGGTACGGCGCTTATTGCGGTTTGGATAGAAACGACATCTTGCAGTATCTTAAACAAGGAAATATAGCGATTTGGCATGAAATGTTGATGGAGCAGTGAATGGGTTCAGTGCACAGCAAAATGGCCTGAGAAACTCATTTTTTAAAATATAGCGTTTTGGAAAAGAGCTCTTCATATAGATTTTAATATGGAGTCGGTTCTCCTTTGGAAGGCTTTCCACAGGATTTTGTGCCCATTCTGGGCTGGAGCCTATCCCAGCTGCCATGGGCGAAGGCGGGGTACATCCTGGACAGTTGCCAGCACGTCGCAGGATCTGGGACATTATTCTTTATCAAATGTGGAAAGTAAAATGGCCCCTGATAGTCATGCGTGAATGCACCACAACACACAGTGTGAACAGTGTGAAATTCTTTCTCTGTGTTTAACCCATTCAGGAAGTGAAGCAGGGGGTGAATGGGGTATTTTACTTATTGACAGTGATTGGCAAGGCACAATTATATGGGTTTTACTGTAAAATCCTCTCCAATTCATGTCTGATCGAATGCCCCATACAGTGAGTTCGAACTCGTCTCCCTCAGAAGCTGGAAAGGGGGGTGGAAAGCCCCCACAGGTCCCTTAAGTGGAAGATAGAACAATGCCTTACTGTGTAAGATGGCCAGACTGGAAGTGCCAAGAGGTGGAGATAAGCAAACCAGGTGATAAAATCTTATCGGTTGAAGTGCAGACTGGAGGTGTGGACTGAATATTAATTAGAAGAAAACTAATCCTGTAATTATTGGTTCATACAAAGAGGTGGAGTTAAGCAAATTAGGTGATAAAATTTTATAGGTAGAAAAAAGAAAGATGAAGCTGAGCTGATAAGGGCTTAAACTTTATTGGTAGAAACAAAGAAAGGTGGAATTAAGCAAATCAGGTGATAAAACTCTTTTGGTAGAAAATCGATCAGTGGGTTGTATTAGAAAAATAGGTGTTAAATTTTGAGGCCTATAAGAACTCTGTACAGAGCCGGTGGACGAGGGAGCAGACGGGCAAGCGAGGAAGCTGCTCCCACGGGCCACGGCTGCAGTCTTTGGATAAAACAGCGACGCCGCATCTTTCTGGCTCCACTTGATTTTTTGACTTAGAAAATGTTTCAGACTTAGGTCTTGGCTCCAATTCTCCATGACATATTTCTTGGCATTGTCGGCAGGATCAGAAGAGTCTTCGCAGACTTCCAGCCTCGCCTGCACCCTCCTGAATCATCGCTGATTTGGCACAGAACACCGAAGGTAAGCATTTTAAATTCTGCTACCTTATCAGATACATTCTGGGATATTTCAGTGAAAAAAGGGAGAAATGGTCGGGGATTGGAAGAAATGCTTACCTCTCTTAAAAAAGAACTGCATCTAATGTTCATGAATACTACAAATTGGCATTGTAGTTTAGTGAATTAGGGATAAGTGAATATAAAATGAGACCAGTTTTTGAGGGAAATATATTGTGAGGTGTGACGGTGGCCCACAGGTCAGTATTAATCTGAACCTTGAGGTCAGTGTCAGTGCGGAACCGTTCTGGGCGGTTGGATGTAAAGCCTGTGAAGAGCACGGGTCACGGGTAGCGCTGAAAAGTCCCGGAGGAGCTCGGACGGGTGTCCTCGATGATTAGTACTCTTGATCAGTACGCGGAAACATACAAAATGTGGGCTGATGAACCTGCCTTTCTTCTGCCGAAAGCTGCGGGGGCGGTGGCGGGGTGTCGGAGGAGTGAAGGCCGCGCTGAATGAACACTGTTGTCTCTAGAACAGATTAGTCAGAGGACGCATTGACCTCTGCTATTTGTTTGTGGATGAGATTGGAACGGGTCCGGACCACGTGAAGTTAATGTTTGTCGTTGTGCTGGAATAATTCTTTGAGGTGGTAGCCAAGTTGTGAGGTCAGTAGTGTAGACCTTACAAGAGGCTGGACAGCAAGGTTTACGTCTGAAATCGGTTTTGTGTTGTACAGCTTCAGATAAGAAAGTGCTGCATGACTAATTTGCAAATGCATTGGTGTGTGATTTTTTCTGAACAAGCAGGGTATGAATATGTATGTCCATGTGCTATTTCTCTTCTTGTTTTCCATCCTTTTCTCTTTCCCTATGCTGAAGAACCTGATTGAAGGAAGCGTTTTTAGGTTTGTGACTGTGCTGTTTGAAGAAGGTAACCAAAAGCTTTCACTGTTTTGGAGGGAATTGGAATAAGGAGAGGAGGAGGACAGAGGAAAGTTTGGCCCAACGCCTGCAGACTCTCCCTACTGGGGGCTGGCTGAGCACCCAGGATGTGTGTGTGTGTGTGTGTGTGTGTGTGTTTTATGCAGTCGCAGAGAAAAGCAGCGCTTTAAATAGACAGTTAATTCATAATAAGTAAATAGGTGATTTTAGTATAATAACGCTGAAAGCAACCGTAAAGCCTCAAAATAATAAAGAGCTATAAGTGAAAGATAAATATCTACAGCAATAAAGGAAAAATGAGTGGGGATGTAAAATGTGTGATTTTTTTTGCTGGAAAAAGAACTTTATTGTGCCTGTGTCACATTGGTTGAATGTCTGTGTGTGTGTGATGAGTGTGGGCCATGCAGAGCTCATGTATCCAGCCCCTTCCGCTGTCGTTTTGGGGAGGGGGGGGTGCGGGTCAGTGGTCTACTGGATCTGCTAAAGGGGCCCAGAAGTGGATACTGGACTTTGGGTGAGGGGAAAAGAGATGTAAAAGGAACAAGCTGGAAGACATGACGGGACTGATGGACAAGATCTTTGATGGACAAACACAGACAGACTGAGGAGAAAACTCAGGAACAAGAGGGACGTGCTCCAGAAGGCGGCACAGCTCTAACTGGGAGTGAAAAAAAAATGAGGAGAGAAACCTCAAGCCACAGTGATGGAACAGCAAACTGCGCCACAGATGCCAGTGACATCAAACAGAGCACCACCTGCAGGTCAGCAGATGAATGGGGTTCAGCAACCATCGCAGTTCCCAGCTCCTCCAATCCCAGTCATACACATGTGTGCACAGCCTGGGGGTGGACTAGGAGGACGCAGGTCCAGAGGCAGACAACAGCCACAACTGACTAAAAGCCTGGCTGGAGTCTGTCAGGGGTTTGGACAGTAAATCCATGGATGAGACCTGGAACACGGGGGTGGCCGACCTGGCAGCCTCCACAGGGAAGGGGCCAAGTAAAACCAAATCCAGCCACAGCTACAGCAAAACCAAGCCATGGATGGAAATCTGCTTCAGTCCAGGCAACAGTACAGGGAAAAACAAGTAGAATACCAGTCATAGTTTCAGTATAAACTCTAGTAAATTTATTAGGAAGAGATGCCTTGTGCCGATTAAGAATCCAAATCTGGTGAACTCCGGACAGCGTATGTGTAGATGAGGTGGCAGTAAATGCACAGGTGAGTGTAATACAAGAAAAATAAGTAAATGTATATTGGCTGGGAGAGATAGAGAGGCCAGTTCAGAGAATAATGAGTGAATGGGGAAAGTCTATTTAAGCACAAATTCCAAAATCAAGGAAGTCTAGGATGCAGTATCAGTGTCAGAGGAAGGGTGGCTTAGAGATATTGCAGGAGCCAGAATCAGTTTAACAGCCAGCAGTGTAATATTAAGCGCAGATAGAAGATAATGCATTCATCCAAAAGTGGTGTAGTGTAGATGGAGCAAGGCCCCATGTGACATTACTAATTAATGAAGGGCATGAGTCAAAGGACTTGGGACCTATGGTTAAGAGAGCAGAGAAAATCACATGGGGGAAAAAGCCCTTACCACTACTTGCAGAAGACAATTCAATGTTGAAAATACTGTGTGAAACAAAAATGAAAGCCACCCCACAGGAAGTCACCATTCCAGAGCCAGAAGAAGAAGAAGAGCTATGAAAACAGATGAACACACAGTCAATAGAGGAGGACCCTCTGAAACAACAAATGATTGAGCAAGTTCCTGAAGAACTGTGGTCGCAACATGAAACAGATGTGGGACTGGTAAAATCAGCTTCACCCATTCAGGTCCAACTAAAATCTAGAATAGGGCTTCCTAGAACAGCTCAGTACCCCTTAAAACCAGAAGCAGCGCAGGGGATACAGAAAACAATAACAGGGCTTGTAGAAGCAGGAGTATTGATAGAACTGAGAACTCAGTGTAACACTCCAGTACTCCCAGTACAAGAAGCAGATCAAACCAATCAGATCAAAGTGGTGACTACAACATGATCTTCTCTTCACAGATCATTTAACCAACTCTGTCCCTTGTCTTCCAGACCGAAGCGTGTGGCACCGTGGCTGTCTGAGGTCCTGCGAAGCAACAGGAGGGAACTGAGAGCAGCCGAAAAAAGATGGAGGAGAACGCTTAAGAACAGTGACCTCACCTCTTATCGCTCTCCCTTATTTAATTTTGCCAATAATATAACTTCTGCTAAGTCTTCATTCTTTAGATCCAAATTTGAAGAATCGGTATCTAACCTGCGTAAGCTCTTTGCAACCTTTTCATGCCTACTCAAATCTCCTTCTCTCCCTGTTTCTCCAGATCTCTCACCAGAAGACTTTGCAAAGTTCTTAGACGAGAAGATCAACGACATTAGAAGATCCTTTCTACCAACCACCACGCTGCCTTCCGCACAGAGACCTAACCATGCAGCCATGTTCGATGCCTTCACATTGCTTTCTCCTGAGGACGTGTTACAACTCCTGACATCCAGCAAACCCACCACGTCCCCGCTTGACCCTCTCCCGTCGAGCATGCTCCAGATAATATCGTCAGATCTCATCCTACACATCACCTACATAATCAACGGCTCCTTGGAGACCGGCCATGGTCCATCCGCCTTCAAGTCTGCTGTGGTCACACCGATCCTGAAGAAACCTTCACTGGACTCTTCAGACATCAACAACCACAGACCGGTATCCCTTCTCTCTTTCCTTTCCAAAGTCTTAGAATGTGTCGTCTATTACCAAATCAACTAATTTCTCTCTCAAAACAGGCTCCTGGACACCCACCAGTCCGGGTTTAAGACAGCCCACTCCACTGAAACTGCTGTACTTGCAGTATCAGAAGAACTTCATGCAGCGAGGTCAGCTGACCTGTCTTCGGCTCTGACCCTGCTTGACCTCTCCGCTGCCTTTGACACAGTCGACCACCAGATCCTCCTTGCCACTCTCTCCAACCTTGGGATCTCAGGCACAGCCTGGCAATGGTTTGCTTCCTACCTCGATGACCGGAGGTACCA
>JBBIGA010133670.1:9784-21800 GCA_037576975.1 Alestes dentex | reverse complement strand
TCAGATCTCCTTCCACAGTTTTCTTTCTGTTCAGTTTGAACCGCTCTTTAAATCCATCTTCATTGTTTGGTGCACTTGTAGCAACGGTGTATCCGATCAGGGCCATAGCTGTACTGTCACTCTTTTGTTGATACCAGTACACATAGTTATAAGTATTTTCGTCATGGTTACAGTTGATTTTTATGGTCTCTCTCTCATTGACAAAAAGTAATGAATCCTGTTGAACAATCACAGAATTTGCTCCTGTGAAAGAAAAAATGTGGAGAACATGACAAATCACTAATTCCAATAGGAACCTTACTGTTATTTTTTTTCTAATGCTTCTTCAAATATTTTTTCACTGCATACCTAAAAATAAAACAAAAAACACACACAGTCCACAAGCAAAATTCATCCTTATGATGCACATAGTAACAGAATCTCAGTTTAGCACATTGGCTACATACAATGAGCCACACACACATGAAGAGTCAGACTGGTTTCAGCAGTAAAGGAGTAGGAACTGTGCTTGCTCAGCCACAAGGTGGGAAGTGACGTAACCAGTCATCTGACAGGATGGAAAGATAGAAATGACTGTTATATCTTAAAAAACCATATGGTTTATTTTTCAGTAATTAGAGACTATAAGTATGCCCTAGTGTAGTGGTGCATAGTGTACCCACATCTGAACAGACTGATTTTTCATTCACACCTAAACTTGGTCAGACATGAGTTTGGTCAGAGATGAGAGAATGTGTGTATTGTGTGTTTTTTTCATAATATTACATTGACTCAAAGTAAACTGTATTACATTTATGCTGACATTCTTTTTGACACGTGGACAGATTTAGGTCCTGCAATTATTGATGAGTAAAAACCATTAAATATATTTTTTTTATTGCACTAGCATATTCTCACAAAGAAATAAAAAGGGAAAAATCAAGAACATGTATTTTTTATTTTTTAATTCAACAGTAGGAAAGAATTATTTTTAACGAAATCACTGGTGCCCCAATTAATGGCAGCCCTATAAATACCTATAAAATAAATGTAACTAAAGAATTTTTGTAGTTTATACGTGATCTGAGTGTCTAGGAAGTTTTAATTAGTAATCCAGAACTGTTTCTGGGGTATAAACATGACATGACACAGAGGCTCTTTTCTCTTAGCCACTTCTTAAAATGGGAAAGATGAGAGAACATGCCATTCACATAAGTCAAGAAATGGCAACAAGAAAAAAGCTACTTTCCCATACCCGCAGTCAGAGTAATAATTCAAGTTGAAAACAACTGGAACTGTGATGAGAATGGTGAGAAGATAAACAAATTCTCCAAATCTCACTGTTAGAGAACTGCAGCAAAATGGCATCTTTGGGTCATCAGGTCTTTGTAACACCCATTAGACGCTACTGTGTTGTTTGGGAGGCTTGCCAGGAAAAAGCCTCTACCTATAATCACAAATGCAAATGTGTTGAGTTTGCTAAGCATTGCTGGGACTTTCACTGGAACCAAGCGCTTTGGTCAAATGAGACTATGTTTTAAGTTTTTTGGCAACAAATACTCCAGGTGGGTCTGGCGTAAAACAAAGGATGAATGTGCGGAAAAGCCTACTGTTAAATATGGTGGAGGATCTGTTATGCTGTGAGCCTGTTTCTCCTCCAGTGGCCCTGGGAACCTTGTTAGAGTGCATAGCATTACGAACTGTATGAAATACGAGGAAGGTAAACTCGTATTTGTACTGTACTATACCAACGTTACCCCTGACTAGACTGTACAGTAATTAATGATGTTTTCTTTGGTATATGCTGTCATTTTCTTTGGAATAAGCAAGTAAATACAGTAATACATTCATTTAATTTACAGTAATAAAAATACAGGGCTTTAAGAAGAACAAAACGAAAAACATCAGAACACTCAAGATACTCCATGGGTGAAATTCTGGACTGCAGCTGCGTCAAAGGGCAGCAGCCAATCAGCAGCAAGGAGAAATAAATAGCGTTCTCGGATTGGCTACTTTCAAACCTCCTGCCTCTGAGTACAGTGGTATTTCACCACTGAAAGATGCACTTTCTTTGTGTTTCTCTCCACAGTACCAAAACATTCATACTTATTTTTATATGGAAATGTAGCTGAATTTACGTTAACATTTATACTACAAAATTAGTAAATGATACTTTTCTTAATAATTTAGCACTTAAACGTATGGAAATGTATATATTGCCATGAAAAAAGCTGTGATGTCCAGGCCTTGTTCACCACGCCCCCTCGTGCTTGTGCTGGGCGTGGTGCTTAGCAACCTAGCACGAGGACGAGGGGGTGTGGCAGACAAGGCCCGGACGTCACAAAAGCAAAAAAGTATGCTGAGGGGGGGATGCAGTGGGCAGAGAGAGAGAGACAGAGAGAGAGAGAGAGAGAGAGCTGTGGATGGATGCAGGTGACACCGCAACCTCAATAAGCCTGCAATTCCTAAACCCCACATCACCTTTTTAAGCTGTTTAGTCATGTTTACAGACATAAACTTTTCTGTGCATGTTGCGTTGGTCATGTTGTTCTAATGGGAGAGCTTTTAACCTTTATCTGGGTAGAAAATCCCTAATCTAGATAAAGCACTTCAGTGCATCTTTAAGAATGTCAAAAAAGGGGACGAAAAGTGGTCAAGCAGTTTTAGTTTTCCTCATGTTGCACATCTTTAACCAGTCCAAATACAAATTCAGTTTAGAGCACTGACACTCTTGCTTTCACACAAATGGACTCTAAAGAGTCCAATGTTGTTATGGAGCTGCAGCTTTAGGGAGATTTAGTAAGTTAACAGGAAGGTTGCCAGATGTCAATCTCTTTGGGCTGAAATGTTTTCAATGTGTGTCTCCATTGCTTTTGCACAGGCTACAGAGACCCAAAATCAAGAACAAAATAAAATATAATATAAACATAGTCAATATTAAAACTGTCCAGAAAATACTCTGTACTATATACACTATGCTATGTACACAAAATGCTGTGGTCACTAATAGACGCCAATATAAAAATTCTATAGAAATAAAATTACTGCTGAAGTCACCAACTATTTAACACAAATAGTGTTTTTCTGATGTACTGCAAAAAGTTGCTTTATCACAGTCGAGTCAGGTGTGAGTGCTGGCTGTCTTCCAGTATGTTATTGTCCCACAGCACATTAACACTCATTCACTGTGGAAACTGGCAGCACACAGGTAAACAGCATTACTATCCTCTTGTACATCCACAGTCAGAGACCATTTCTTCTTCTCTGTGCCCCAGACTTTAAAGCCTTTCTCAAAACCCTTTTCATAAGTTGGGTTGCGAGCTACAAATCGAGCTACTAGCACTGGTTCTTTGCCTTGAAGCTGTCTGTACCAGTACATGTAGTCATAATCTGTATCGTTCTGGAAACAGTGCATGTCCACTGAGCTTCCCGTCGCACTGGAGATGTGTTTAGGCCACTGTGTGATCAACACTCCTTCACTGGAGCCTAAACAGGACAACATGAGAGAAGCACAGAGAGGCTGTAGAAATAAGTAGATGTCACTATATAGATTCACTTCAGCTTGAGTTAATGCTCTGAATGTGGTCCCATACCTTTCTGTAAAATGAGCCAGAGTGCAAATATGAGCTTTCCACCCATATTGACCCTGTCTTCAGTTCATCACACTATGTCTGCTGTGCTGTCTAGCTGTGCAGGGCGGTTAAACTTAACTACAACTGAATCACCCACTTCCTCTTCATCACCATCTGTCCAATAAGAAACAGTCTTTCTACAGGCACTTCTAAGCCTCAGCAGGAAAGTGAGTAAAAACAATTATTCAGACAGTGGTGACACATCTGTTCTTATATTCATAACCATTCCTGTTTTGCAACAGTAGCATTTACAGACAGGAATATTTGTGGTCATTTACTTATTTTAAATACTTCACTCTTGTCTGTATTTTTGTAATGAGCTAATAATAACATAATTCAAGTGGATATATACTTTATACACTTTTTCTTGTTCTATATTTCAACCTGTTACACATACAACATATTTACTAAATGCCTCAATTTGAATTGTTTGTGAATTAAAAATTGCACTTAAAATACCAAATTTATTCATATCCTGCACCTGTAAATTTAATGACTCAATGCATATGAATACTATCCTTTCACTCTAAAACTGAATTGCATGGATGTGTTCATTTCCTGTGCTTGGGTTTTAAGTCAGGGGAGAGATAAGACGACAACACTGTGAGTCCTGACTGCACAATAATAGACTGCCGAGTCTGATATGTTGAGGTTTGAAATGGTCAGATCTCCCTTTAGCGTGTCGATCCTGTTGTGTTTAAAGTCGTTTTGGAACTCAGGTTCATGGTTTGGTGGGGCTGTAGCATAGCTGTATCCGATCAGGACCAGAGCTGTGCTGCCTCTGCTTTGCCGGTACCACAACATCACATCCAGGTTACTGTCATCATGACTGCAGGGGATCTTCACAGTATCTCCTTGTTTTACAACGGCATGTGATGGTTGCTCAATATGAACACAGTAAGACAGACCTGTTGGTGAAAACATGATATATGAGACTAAAGAAATTAGACTATGTAAATATTAAAATATTTGTATCCAAGTTGCAAACGCCATACTAGATAATAGTCCGAAAAGAATGCAGAGTCCAACAACCCCTTCATACATTCTTCTGTTACTCAGCAGGAGAGTGACTAGTGTGCAGTGAGAAGCACCAGACCTCTCTCTCATAACAGTGGTGTGATGTCAAGACCTTCTGACACACAGTCTCCCCCTATTGGCACCAGAAGCAATAAAAAATCCTCCTGAGACCTGGCCCATTAATTTATGTCCTTTATAGTGGACATTTTGTTCACCTGTATCTTCCTTAAGTATTTGGAGTTACCCCATCAAGCCCTATAGTATTCTGTAGAGGACATCCTGGGCTTTTCAGTGATGTGTCATGTGATGGTTTGCATGCTGGGAACTGCAATGGCAAGACATACATGAGGTGACCCAAATGCAAGATGTTCCTCTGCATAACCAAAAAGAAAACATGCTTCCAGGACTATCACAGCTAAAATATCCTATTTAGGTTCTATGACTTATAATTCACTGTTGAACTAAATTCATGTTTTGTTGTCCTTGTAAGCAACAAGCAACAGAAGAGTGATTCAGAATTTTCCTGTTTTTATCAAATTGAATGTGTTCTTGGGTTAATATCACTTTAGAACATTTCCTAAATTCAGTTCTGTTTTCACACGGAAATCGTCCTGTTGTCCTCTACAGCAGACATGCCGGGAAATTAAAATAAAAAATATATTCAAAGAAATTTAAATTGGAAGGTGTTCAGGCCCAAATAGATAGGAAATCACACAAAAAAAGAAATTGTAAGACATTTTTTTTCTTTGGTTCTCAGGAGGATATGTATTTCTTTAGTACATTTATTTCCACATAATTTACCATCAATACAATTCTGATTGAGGTGTTGGTGTACTGATTTCACATTGCAAAGGATTCCACTCAGCAAAGGCTCAAACAAGCCTTCCAAGCATCTTATTTCTGTCATAAAAACTGCTTTGTTTGGCTTTGGATTGGTTTCTTGGATGTCATGTCAAAGAAGCAGCTAAAACTATGTATTCTTATGTGTAAATTGTTTAAAGCTACTAAATGATCTTGTTTCAGTGTGTTGCCAAGGCTTAACATTTAGCTGACAACAGCGGCCTAAAAAGTTGTTTAAAATTTTAGAGTCACTTTTCTTTCCAAATATTCCATGAATAAGGCCAATTTAAAAGTATGGATTCCCTGTTTTCCCTTTTCTTTTTCATGAAAATTGTGCAGATAAACTGAAACGTGAAAACACAACAAAATATGAACTTATTCTATCATGTTGCTGGTACTATATCTTGTGCCCAGAATGTGTAGAGATGTACATTCTTAGAAAAGAAAGGAGTAAACTATCATTTGTAGGAGTAAACTAATATTTGTATTATACTGTTACATATTCTACTTACATACTGTATATATGACACTTTTTTGCAGGAAAAAACTTGTTAATGGTACACACCTGGACCTTATTAACCATGTCGGTACATTTACACTGTTCGTACCTTGATGAACAAAAACATAACACAAATTGTTGCTTATCTATTCCAGAAAATTAAATAATGTAAGTATAGTATCAGATTGTTAAAACATAAGTGCATCTGTCTAAAAATAGGCAAATGTTCTTTACTATTGCCATTTAACATTGTGTTCTAACAAAATAAATATTTATAATGCATTGTTTTTCAAAGACGGGGATCAAATCTCAACGCACTACTGTAGAAATTGTGTAAATAAAAGTTACAGCATTATTGTCAATTAACAACATTTTGGTGTTCCCACAAAAATCTAAATCTAAATCTAAAACTCTGTCAGATACCAGGCCAGGGGCGTCAGAAGCATTTTTATTGTGAAGGGGACGCATCGGTCTACGCGTGGGGGGTGATGTTTGTTTGTGGGGCGGGGTTTGGGGTGGGGGCGGCGTTTGGGTGGGTGTTTGTATGAGTTGCTGCATTCGTGCAAAGCCTCGGTCCTTTTAGGGGGTGGGGGTAAACCCGGAGCAGCTTTCAAGTGGTGTGTGTATTCTCCTATCGATTAAGTGGAATGGATTCTTTCGCGAAAGTTTTAAGATTCAAGATTCAACAGTGCTGGGTGAACTAATATTTTATGTTAAATGTGGGGGGGGTCCAAACGAATAATTATGAAATGTGAGGGGGACACGTCCACCTCAGATTGAATGGCGACGACGCCCATGTACCAGGCGTCTGGTGTACGTTTAAAATTGAGTAAAATAACAGCAATTCTTAACATGACAAGTGTTCTCAAACTTTTAAATGCTTATGCACATTAGAAACATATGTTTCTGCTGAAGAAAATTTGATGAGTGATCTTTTTTGGGGACACTCTACTGAAGGCCTCATAACTACGTACTGAGGAGGCTGTTGGTGTGGCTTTCTGTAGCAAAACATCACCACAGCTGCAGAAAAGGCTCCTCCAAGTGTGTGCTGATAACATAAGTGATAAGTATTTTTGAAGAAGGTGGCAAGAAGCTGCAGTACTGTGCATCTCTCACAGCACAGTAATACACTGCACTGTCCGCTGGGGTGAGGTTGGAAATCTGCAGTGTTCCCCCGGTTTTTGCATTTCCATGGATATGAAAGCGCTTCTCAAAGTCCTTCTCACCACTGAACGTTGTTGTGTAGAGATATCCAGTAAGTCTCAGGGATGTGTCCTCGCCGGTTCTTTGATACCAGAAAAGGTAAAAAAAGTCTTTGTATGTGTGTGTACAACTTAGGTTCACACTTTTTCCTGATTCCTGGAACACGGCAGGGGGCTGAATGATTTCTGAGCTGGAGGAGAAGTCTTCACAGAGTAGAGAAATATGATTTATGTCAGGATGTCAGAAATCACAAGCATAGCCTCTATTTAGTCCAACATCTACTGTGTCTGAACAGAATGCTACTGTGAATAAAGCCAGATAAGGGCAGGCAAGGCTATACAAATTTATTCATACAAGACATTATCACACACAGAAGTCATGTGCTTTACAGAGGATAAAATAAGCATAAAAAGCATAAAAAGAAAGGTAAACAATGAAATAAACTATGGCGTTAATATAGACTACCAGTAGAATTTAAGATCGGTAATCAATTAAGTAAATTAAATGAATTTAACCAGTTAAGTTAAACAAAGGTAAAGATACCCATATGAAAGAAGACAAATTAAAAAAACCCCACATGATTTTACTCCCCAGAATCCTGTATAAATAATTACCTGTTAACCTGAGCAGCAGGACATGGAGAAGCAAGGTATGGAGAACCATCTTGTCCATGAAATTATATATTTTGAATGAACAACTAATTCTTGAATGTATTCTTAGAGGAACATGCTATCTACAAAGGATGGAAGAGTATCTGCTTGGAGAAGCTGAAGCTGAAATGTACTGCCCTCTGCGACAGCAGCCAATAGAGCATCTACAGCCTAAGCAGTCACTAGGAGCAGCAGCCCACCCATTTTCATGCATTTTTCGCATTTTGCTATGGTGCTATGGTGTGACTGCACCCCTGAGGTGGAGCATAAGGAGGGGTTTTTGTGTTGTGGTCACAGCAGATAAGGAACCGTGCATATGCTGCGCAGAAGTAAACAGTGCTGTCATCCACAGTGAGGTTTGAAATGCTCAGCGATCCTTTTGTCCTTCCATCTCCACTTAGGAAAAACCTCTGCTCTTCAGGGCTTGGATTTTCATAAAAGATGTTCCCAAGGTACTCCAGCTCCGTTCCAGACCTGCTCTGCTTGTACCAGAGTATGCGGTCATGTCCCGGTATACTGTGAGTGCAGTGGAACACAGCAGTCTCTGCTACATTTTTTATCAGACTTTGAGGAGACTGGCCCACTTCATTACTCTGTGATTTTGCAATAGAGACAAAGGAGAAGAGGAAAACATTTAGGAAGATGTTTGCAGGCCTCATGGTGTGAGAGAAAGAGGCACTCAGCACTCAAGGACATTGACACTAAGTAGTGGCATGAGAAGACTGTTATGTTTCATTTCTGTCCACTGCCCCCTACTGGAACAGCATGCATTTCATTTTGAATTTTGTGCTCTTAAAAAGAAAAAAAAACGCCAGAAGGGATCTTTAAAAAAATCACATTTTGTAAATGGCAAAATGTAAATATGCAAATAAAAAAAACATTTTAAAGCATAAAAGAAACCCACATAAAGGTTTTGTAATGCTTAAAACGCTATTTCTCCCTAGAACCATAGGTCTAAGCCACTTTAAAACTTTTATCCTTAAGCTGTTAGTTAACATTATATACTATAAATCATATCTGTATTCTGGACTGGACATATAACTTAAGATGTCTAAATGTGTTATGTAATGGTGGGCAGTATGGTAAGCCAATATATCAAAATGAAAATGATTTAAGTTTTAAAAAGATAAATACTAAGTAACAAATACTAAGGGCTGAGACTCTGAGTACTGAAAAAACATTGTATTAGTAACATCAATGTGAGATTTTCTGTTCAGTAAAAAATCAAAATGGAAACTTAACAGGATAAGACAAAAATGCTTTTTAGTTTGTCTTCAAATGTAAATTTAATGTATTAAGAATATCAGTTGGTTCATTCATCATTAAAGTTTTAAATGGCAACTGCTGTGTTCAAGTGTTACAAAAAAATGATAAAATCATTAAAAAAAAACATCCTTTTACCCTGACACTGACACATTGAGTTTGTTTTGACTCGAATTAAATGACAGAGTGGTCTCTCACTTTTGCAGCATGTGGATGAGGTGAAGCTTTACAATACAATGAAGCAAGGCCTGCAGGTCAATAGCCTTTACTGAAATGTGTTGTGAAGAAAGTTGATTTCAGGCCTCTGCACTCTGCTTTAATAGAGAAATCCACAGACTCTTTGGATTCATGTGAATGAATCCAAAGTGCAAACGCAAAACAAAATCGTGATAAAACAGATGTTGCCCTTTAATGATAAAACAGATTATACCATTGCCATTTAATGGTATCTTGAGGATGCAATCAAATCTTAATGTACACTATATGGACAAAAGTGTTGAGGCGTGTGACCATTACACCAACAAGGACTGTAATGTCATTGCATTCAAATCCATAGACTTTTATATGGAGTTGGTGCCTACTTTGCTGCTATAACGGCTTCCACTCTTCTTGGAAGGCTTTCCTCAAGATCTTGGAGTTTCTGTGGGAATTTGTGTCCATTCATCCTGTAGAGCATTTATGAGGTCAGACACTGATGTTGGATAAGAAGGCCTGGCTCACAATCTCTGTCCCAGTTCATCCCAAATGTGTTGGATGGGGTTGAGGTCAGGGCTCTTTGCGGCCAGTCAAGTTCTTCCATACTGAACTCATCCAGCCATGACTTTATGGAGCTTGCTTTGTGCACTGGGACACAGTCATGCTGGAACAGAAAAGGTTCTTCCCCAAACTGGGTCCACAAATTTGGAAGTGTTGGTGTTTTCTAAAACGTTGTGTTATGCTGAAGCATTAAGTTTGCCCTTCACTAAGTACGGGCCCATGTGAATTCAGCAACTAAGAGATCTGTCTCAATACTTTTGCATGTATTGTAGTTTTGCTTTTATTAGTGACCTCTACTGACACAGTTTTACACTACATCCATTACAGACGATCTCCCACTGTGTGGTGTGAAACTTTTTGTTGAGGAGAGAGGGGAGGTGCGTGGCTGTGCTTACTAGCAGCACAGAAATACACTGCGCCGTCTAGTGTAGTTATATTGGATATCACCAGAAATGCATCACCCTTGGAGTGTCCAGAAAGGCTGAATCGTGCTTTGAAATGATCCTCAGATGTTCCTCTTTCATAGTGAAGCATTCCGATGAGATCCATGGAGCCACCAACAGTCTTCTGCTGATACCAGTACATGTAAGGGTAGTCATTATTTCCATGCTTGCAGCTGAGCGATACCTCTCTCTGGTCAGGTGTGCTCAGTACATGTAGTGGGGACTGCCGGACGCTGAGAGAGGAGAACACAGCAGCTACAAGAAAAAGGAGGTAGATATTAAGCTCAACATATGATAAAGTGCATTCAGTGAATTTTTATGACAAGCTTACCTAGTATACTGAAGAAAACGACTATGATAACAGCTTTGGCCATGTTTTCTTGTGACTAATGACCAAACTAGAGTATGTTATATGTTATCTTATGTTAACTTATCTTAGATAATTTACTATTGACACTGCCAGAACTTACACTCTGGCTTTTGGCACAGGTGCAAACACGTCATGTGACATAGGAGGGGTTTTCAGTATGTTGTTCAATGCATCTGCAGCACTGTGCTTTACTCACAGCACAGAAATACAAAGCACTGTATTCTGCTGTCACAGAAGATGCCGTAAGGAAGCCCTCTTTCTCTGCATCTCCTGAAACGTTGAAGTCCTTATTGTCTATGTTTTGCACCTTAAAGGACAGAAAGCCAAGGAGCTCAAGGCCTTGATTGTTGACCTGCCGATACCAGAAGATTTTGTCATAGCTTTTGTCATGGTGGCTGCAGGTGATGTTCAATGAATCTTGTGGACGCAGGAACAGGTCGGCAGGAAATTGTGCCACTTTTAGTGACATGGAGCTCCCTAAATGAACAATGGGAGACCAACTAAAATCATGAAGTTTGAAAAACAGGCAACAAGGATCCAAGCATTATTTCATTCCACTCACCTATGAGGCACTGTATCAAGAAATACGCAACTGAAGCACTGAACATGTTGTGATTAGAGCCAGAAAGAGCAGTAGTTCAGTGTCAGAAGGTCTGATTACATGCTGTAGCTGGAAGCTGGATCTGCTTTTCACTTATGTGCGTCAATACTGCCCCCTTTAGGACCTCTTGTCCCAGAAACAGAAAAAGGGACAGGTTTTGGTAAAGGTAAACAGGAACCTTCCGGACTGCACATGCTTACATTACAGAAATACAATGCACTTGCGTTTTCTAAGATCAAAATGCTGTTTTTTTCCCCCTCATTTAGTTTAATCATCTTCCTCAAACTGTGTTTTCGTGTTGCCTTTTGTCTGAGCACTAAGCTGATCAATTGTGCAGATTGAGCCAAGTAGTCTATTTCCACTACCAATCAAAAGTTTGTACACAACTAAATCTGCATTTTTAATTATCTGTAACATATTTTGTTCTAAACTGTGTGCCTAAATGCAAAAGCTATTTATGTCTAAGACAAATACAAATAGAAGAACTGTGCACAAAATTAGTCCCAAAATAAGGACTGTCAAATCATATAACAACAACAATAATAATAATAATAATAATAATAATAATAATAATAATAATAATAACCAATTAGAATGGTTTCTAATTACATGGAATCCTGTTACACTGACATGTACTGAGCCATATAAAGTGAA
Source organism: Alestes dentex (assembly GCA_037576975.1). NCBI lineage: Eukaryota > Metazoa > Chordata > Actinopteri > Characiformes > Alestidae > Alestes > Alestes dentex. Next base: position 9,893 of record JBBIGA010133670.1, on the reverse strand, counting down.
GTATAAAGCAATGCTATTATTTACAGCTACAGTATACATAAACCGGCCCCTTTGCCACTCATCTCATGGTCCTCAAAGCTTTCTGAGAGAATTTGAGGCAAAGCGGGTG
>JBBIGA010133663.1:0-21802 GCA_037576975.1 Alestes dentex | reverse complement strand
CAGGTAACATTTTAATTATATTTTGCTAAAATGAACGAAATGACTCGAAAAAAGATTCGTTCATTTTGCTGAACGAGGCTCAAAGGTCCGAGTCGGTAAAATGATCCGAACTTCCCATCACTAATAGCTTGAGTGGCATTGCCGGCAAAATTCAGAAACGTCTTTAGAAATATGAGCTGTCAATCAGCATCAGGAACTGCCGGCAGCAAATAAAATTTTGGGGTGGCACCAAATCGGAGGTCAGGGGGTCCAGTGCCTCCCTGGACCCCCTCTGGCTCCGCCACTGGGTCTCCATCCCATTAGATGCCCACTGGAGTCCCCTAAGACTTACTGGAGCCCCTACTTTTTGCCATTTACACCACCTCCTTGGGTTTGATTATCCAGTCTCGTAGCTTCTCTTATCACTGCTATACTGATAATACACAGTTATACATGTCCTTCTAGCCAGACTAACACACCGTCATATGATGCATTTCAGCTTGTCGATCAGACATATCCACATGGATGAACGATCACCACCTACAGCTAAATCTTGCCAAGACAGAACTTCTGGTTATCCCAGTCAAACCTTCTGTCCATAAAAATATTAATATAAAATTGCCTCCACTCCAAGGTGGTCAGAAACCCATGATTGATGACCAGCTATCCTTCTCCGCCTTAGACAACTTCGCCTTAGACAACATCAGGAAAATCAGACCATACCTGACTCAGTATGCCACCCGATTCCTGACCCTTCAAAACTCAGCAGCTCGGCTGGTCTTGAACTAACCGAAAAAGTTGCATGTGACCCCACTGCTGATTGACCTACAATGCCTACCCATGGCTGCCTGAATTAAATTCACATCACCAACGTTTGCCTACAGAGTGACATCTGGGTCTGCACCTTCTTCTTGCACTACTCCTACATAAAGATTTTAGCACTTAGAACTCCTCTCTGGTTTTCACACTGTCCTGAAACTTGAGTGTTTTCTTGTATTGTAATTTGCTTTGGATAAATGCATCTACCAAATGAATGTAATCTAATGTAATGTGATGTAATGTAAATATCAGAGCAAATATTTGGGAAGTAGTTTTACCCCATTTCTTAAATAAGATTTGATTGGTGAAATCAATTGCTGATTTGGGTAAAATTGAATTGTAATTGTTCAAAACACTTTTGAATTCCATTAAAAACCACTACATCGGTGTTGCTAAGACTTTGGAAGTGTGCATTTTAGGTGGTGGTGGTGCTGAGCTGATATTTTGGAATTGTGCCGCTGAGATTTTGAAAGCGCATATGTAAGATTTGGACACCCAGTGTGCAGAGGGTCACAATACTCTGGAAGACATCCTGTCTGGTTCCCGTCCCCAAAAAGACCAACCCGTCGACTGCCAGTGGCTCCAACGTCACATGTAGTGAAAGCACTGGAGAGACTAATCTTAAAACATCTGGGTCTGCTGGTGGAGCCTTGGCTGGACCCCCTACAGTTTGCATAACAGCCCCACACAGGCGTGGAGGATGGCATCATCTATCTGCTGAACCAGGCTTATTCCCATTTGGCAGTGGTTGGAAACATTGTGAAGGTCATGTTTTTCATCTTCTCCAGTGCTTTTAACACATTTAGACCATCACTACTGGGTAATAAGATCATGGAAATGTGTGTGCACACTCCGCTAGCAGCTTGGATATTCAGTTTTGTGCAATATAACTCAACTGTGAGTCTGTGAATTGACTGAATGTTGCTGTATGTTAATCTCATCTCATCATCTGCTGCTATTTTATTGTATTTATTTCAAAATATTAAAATATTTTTAAGGCATTAACACTAAACTTACTTTAAACCATTTTGTAATACTGATCTGCTGGTACAGCACACTAAATCTTACACACAGCAATGTCAGTGTTACACTATTTTGTTAAAATAATGTTCTTGTAATTGTGTTGCACTGCAGTTTATGGTCTATTTTTTTATTTCTGTTTGTCTTATATTTTTTTTCTTTCTGAGCATGCTAATGACAAAAAAATTCCTTCTGGATAAATAAAGTTCTCTCTTATTTGTTGCTAAGGCACTGCCTGTTGTCAGTGACAGATGAAATATTTCTGCATATTCTTAATGGTGTGTTTAGAAAGTGTTTTGATTGATCTGCAACAAGTATCTCTAAAATACATTTTCAATAGACTACACTGCCAAAAATTTGTGGGGACAAAATTGGGCATTTTTTAAAGTGATGAGAACATGTCCACAGCATCCCCAGCATTAAATTACACCTCTGCGTGTACCAGAGATTTGTGTATGTAAAGACAAGCACTTGATCACACAGGAGGTCTAGAAGTCACCAGTGCTGCTTGCAGGGTATGAGTGTGTGTGTGTGTGTGTGTGTGTGTTGGGAGCATCAGGAGAGGTGCTGGTGTGTGAAGCAGGTGCACTCAGTGTTGTGTGTGTAACTGTGGATTCATCTGTTCCCCTGTAAACATGATCATTTCAGAAAGACTGAATCAACTCTGTGTCTCCTCCATTCAGATCACTGTCCCTTACCAGCATGATGAATTAATTAGGTACTAATTCACTATAAATTCAGGTAATAATTCCCTTCTAACAAATGTTAAGGCCAGTCAAAATCATAGTTTTAACTCCTGATTGTAATCTATGATGCAAATAACTGTAATTAACTATGTAAATATCTGTTTTCGCTCACTTTATGCTGCTAAAGTATAACCCCTTAGGAGCTAAAGCAGCTTATTTGAAAAAAAAAAAAAAAAAGCTAACTAAATTAACTATGCTGACTAATGGGGGTCAAGGTGTCTCTGATTTTTCTCTATCACCTGTTGGGTGGGTTGCACTGGCAAAGTTTAATTGTAAGCATTTTTTTTTGGCTAAGAATGTACTCCTATGTGTGAATCAAGTATCAATTTAATTTGAAACAGCAGGCAACTCACATTTCTACAAACATAAATAATTTTATTGGATGCAAATTACTCAAAAAACATTTTTAAAAAGCATGTTAAAATCTGGGCTGAACTGAATTTAATGCACTTTTAGAAAAGCAACCTGCCCCTGACAGAGGTATGTATATATGTATGTGATCTCATGGAATAATTAAAAATAATACTGCACATCAATGACAAAAATGAGGTACTACAACATTATTTAAAGACAATTTGTTTTATGTTTAAAACAGTGTATCTTAGTCCGGCCCTGGGTGACCAACTGCAATGCACTGCATGGTTTTAAGTACTCCTTGACTCAACACACATCATCTATGAATTGATTATGAAACCCTTAGCAGTTGGGTTGGGGCAAAGAAACTGTATAGTGATTGGAGAACGCACAAGCGCACTTTTCAATACTGATAAACGTTTACACTGCTGAGTAACTCAGAGTACATTAAATACACACAAAAACTGTAACAACTTCCACACTCCTTCAGTGTTGAATTATCAGGGGAAAAAAATGACTTTTTTTTTTACCATAACAGTCTTTTTATTCACCTTGGTAAACTTAGAGAGGTTTAGGGGTCCTTTAGTGACCTTGTGTACACACAGTGGCTTAATTGTAACAGGGTGTGTGTCCACAAAACCATCCACAATTTCTCAAATGCCAAATGGTGTGTATCAGACAGCACAGCCAGACGTGGTGTGCTTCTGCAGTAGACTCATGCGGCTGAAGGTGCGTGAACAGGTGCTGCACTGGTATTTCTTCACCTGCGCATGTGTCTGCAGGTGTGCTCTCAGGTTGGAGCGGTCAGCAAATGCCCGGCTGCAGCTTGGACACGAAAAAGGACGCTCACCTGCACAGGAAAAAAAAGGACACATATGTGCATGCACAAACACACACACACACACACACACACAGAGTTTAGTTCCAAAACCAGACAACTTTCATCTGTTTTTTAAATATTTACATTATTGGGAGTGGGTTTTAAACATACAAGGAATGTCAATGCTATATTGTAATGGATACCATAATGCCAAAAACTTGCTATATGTAAATTCTGGACTGCAGCTGCGTCAAAGGGCAGCAGCTATTCAGCAGCAAGGAGAAATAATTAACGCTCTCGGATTGGCTACTTTCAAACATCCCGTAGCTGAATTTATGTTAATATTTGTTACAAAATTAGTAAATTATATTTTTCTTAATAATTTAGCACTTAAATGTATGAAAATTTATTTATAAAATGTTGTGACGTCCAGGCGTCGGTTGCCACGCCCCCTCGTCCTTGTGCTGGTTGTGCCGAGGACGAGGGGGCGTGGCGGACAAGGCCCGGACATCACAAAAGCAAAAAAATGCGGAGGATATCTGCAATTTCCGCATTTGTGTCGGGTTTCAGTGAAAAATTATTCGTTTGGTTCTCAGAAAAATCTGCGTTAGACTGAAACCGCAACTGCTGATCCATGTTAAAGTGGGGGTTTACTGTATATCACTGCTGTCAGAACATAACTTTGTATCTCCAAAAAGGCAACTGTACAGGAGAAGTGAAAAAAAGTTATTAACTTACAATAGAAGTCACAGTAATAAAACAAAAAAAGTACTCCAAGTAATTTGGGACAACTTCAATTGGTGAAATTCCAATACAATGTCAAATCCAGCTATCAATATAACAATGAATTAACAATTAAGTTTAGAAACATAATTGCAGGAGCTCCTAGACAGGTGTACTGCATAATGCATTTAATCAATTAACATACTGCCCAGTGGGTTGTAAATAATGCTGAGTAGGCCAAGGTGTCCTTGATTTATCAAAAGTAGCTTCTGCATCCAGACATTAGGGACAATAGGCAACAACAACAGGGATGGCTAAGGTGACTGAAAAAAGACCTTTGTTGCTCTGTTCATGATTGAACGTGACTCTCTAACGCGTTTCTCTACTATGGCAGAAACATAGGTTTGCCATAGTGATATTTTATTTACCACAGAAAATAATAGTATTTATTCACTGAATACAGTTAAATGTTTTGAAAGATGTTGGTTAAATTAGTCCAGGGGTTTCCATTCTTATCCACCAGTACAATTGTTGTTGGTGGACATTCCTTCTCTCACTTGCCAGTCACCTTCTATGCGAATGACTGAGGGCATCAATGACCCACCTAAACAGCATCACTAGTGTGACAGAAAACTAGTGTTTTTGAAAACAATTCTACACCTTTCCAAAACAATGAAATCATGTCATGGTGCAGTTTGCGATTGTCACACGCACCATTCACGTGACACGCAAGAAGTCCCGGAAGTGACGCACGTCGCGGGGTATATAAACAGGAAGTAGGTAACACTCTGCACTCAGACACTCCTTATGCCAACTCAACTCCAGTCCATCTCTACTGGTACCGTGAGTACTCCAGTTTATCTCTCTGTGTTTATATACTTACCGAGTGTATGTGAGAACGTTGTTTTCCGTTGGGAAGCTTTACTCTCTTGTAGAGCATTCTCAGATCAAGGTGTGGTGGGCCGGTATAATCAAAATCGCTCCCATTGGCCACCTCATCTCATCCTCTCTCCTCTCCGGTGGGAGTTAGAACAGTGGTCCCCAACCTTTATTTTGTCACGGACCGGTTTAATATCAGAAACTATTTTCACGGCCCGGCCTTTAAGGAGTGGCAGATGAATATACGTATACGTATTTATACAAATAAATTTTTAATAGGACTCCTGGTACTGTCTGTTAAAATTAGCTTTCCTCTTAGACGTAGTAGGCTCCTCTTCTGTCTCCTCACCTTTCCCCTTTCCAACGAAACGATCAAGAGACATTTGCTTTTTATCCATTTTGCTATTTTGTGGGACTATTTTTGACGTGTCAAGAGTGAGTCATAGACTAAGGATATCCGGTCATTTTTCAAAATAAAACATCGTTTAGACTGTGTAGTAAATAAAACGGAAATACTGTACGTTTTTTTTTTTCTCTGCAGCCTGTGGACCGGTACCACATGACCCACGGCCTGGTGCCGGTCCGCGGCCCAGGGTTTGGGGGCCACTAAGTTAGAAGATAGGGTTCGCCAGGGGCAGGCCTTGGAGCCCCCACTGGCAGGCACCCTGCTTGAATGTCTCTACATTCCCATTGGTCTTCCCTCTGACACTCTCCAGGGGGCCCACTCATCCACCATCGCCGGCCATCCTGGCACTTCAAGAACCCTCACTCTCCTCCAACATGCCTTCTGGTGGCCTAGCATGGCTGCTGACACCAAAGAATTTGTCCAGGCATGCGCGGTGTGCGCCAGGGCCAAGTTAACTAATCAGCCTACTCCAGGGGATCTCCAACCTCTCCCTGTGCCTTGCCATCCCTGGTCGCACATCGCGCTGGACTTTGTCACCAGCCTGCCGTGCACCTGGTGGCTCTTTCCGGACTCCCCACTGCCAAGACCACTGCCGAGTTGGTGCTAGAGCATGCAGTCCGATTGCATAGGTTTCCCAAGGACATCATCTTGGACCTAGTTCACTGCCAAGTTCTGGAAGGCCTTCTGCCGTCTGATCAATGCCACCACAAGTCTGTCATCCGGATACCACCCTCAGACTAATGGTCAGACGGAGCGGACCAACCAACAGCTGGAGTGCTTCCTGAGATGCTTCGCAGCACACTTGGGCCCACTATCTCGTTTGGGCTGAGTTGTCCCACAACCTCCTTACTTCGTCTGGCACCGGATTCAGTCCATTTGAGGTTTGCGACAGTTTCCAGCCTCCGGTGTTCGAACATCAAGAACCGGAGGTTGATGTACCATCGGCCCAACAGTTGGTCTGCAAGTGCCTGCAGCTCTGGCAGCAAGACCACAGTGGGCCAACGAAGAGCTGCACCAACCAACATCACCACCGGCACCCCCGGGACTATTGTTCCACGTCGTGACAGGGTTTGGCTATCCACTCGCAACCTTCACGTCCAAGAAGCTCACCCCAAGATTCATTTGACCCTACAAGATCACCCGCAGGATTAACCCTGTCACCTTCCAGCTCCAGCTGCCTGCCTCCCTCTGGGTCCAGTTTAAACCTGTCTTCTTCTCTCCTCCGTCTCCCCAGGAACCAGTTCCTCCTCCGCCCAGAATCATAGACAGTGCCTACACCATCTGGTGGATCCTCGACTCGTGATGCTGTGGCACCCAGTACCTGGTTGACTGGGAGGGCTACGGACCGGAGGAACAGTCTTGGGTCCCCGGTCGCTTCATCTTGGATCCGTCCCCCCATCCAGGACTACCATCGTTGGGTATTCTCTCAACCGGGTCCGTCCGTGACGGTCCTGGAAGGGGGGTACTGTCACACACACCAGTCACGTGACGTGCATGAGGTCCCGGAAGTGACGCGCGTCGCTGGGTAGATAAACAGGACGTAGGTAACACACTGCACTCAGACATTGGGTCCTTATACCAACTCAACTCCAGTCCATCTCTACTGGTACTGGTACTCCGGTTTATCTCTCTGTGTTTATATACTTACTGAGTGTGTGTAAGAACGTTGTTTCCCGGCGGGAAGCTTTACTCTCTTGTGGAGCGTTCTCAGATCAAGGTGCGTGGTTTACTGACTCTCTAGTGTGTATCCGCGATTGGGTTCTTCCACTGCGCTACACTGGGCTAACTGTGGTTCAGATACGCTCTTGTCTTTCTCCGTGACAGCAATTTCATAAAAAACTGTAATCAAACCCAATCACTGTGAGTTTTAAAATGTCCCGCACACATACTCCATTTCAGCATTTAGGTGACCAAATGCTCATCTGAATTCTTAAATAGGTTTACAGTGTAAGGCCCGCCAGTACCCCCTCAATAGCTTGTAATGATGTAAAACACCACAATACAGACCTATTCAATTTGATTAAGTTCAACAACAGTACACAGTGATAGGTCAGTTAGAAGAATGGCACACTCTTACACGCTCCCACACACACTGCTTTAAGCACACACTGCTGGGTGATAAGATTAACCCTACTGATCCCATTGTTCAGGACAATACTTGCATACACATTCACAAACACACACACACAGTGATCAATCAGTGATAAATAAAGACTGATACTCTTTCATGCGTTGAAACTTATCAAACCTGCAGAGTAATGGGAGCTGAAACAATATTCCATCACACTGCAGAGGAAAATATATACTTGATATTGGGTGTATACTCTAAAGGAGACATGAGAGAGCCTGTCCAAATTTGAGCCATCACACACACACTAATAACATTCAACAATACATTTAGGAAATGGACTGGATCAATTGAAACGCAGAAGACATCCAACAGTTTAAAAAGAATGTAATGTACTTGCACAGGTGCATATGTGCATAAGTGTCTGACCCCCACGTCCACCCATGCAATCTGCCCTTTAACAAAATAAAGAATTTCCATCATACTTCATTTTTCAAAATACAGACTAAAATCCAACACCCCACCATCCATGTTCATCACTGTTCACTGGGGGCTCAGACCCTGAATAAATAAAATTGAACTGATTCGAAAACTGATTTGAACTGCATTACCATGAATGAGAAAACAACACTTGCTTCACTATACCTATTTCCATAGTAGTAATAACTAATGACGCTTGCTGTAACCAGCTAAACTGAATTACAGTAAAGATGAATAAGCTTATCTAATGCACTCATCACATTTTGAAAGCTGTTGTATCTGTGTGTATGAGTGGGTGTGTGTGTACCTGTGTGTGTGCGGATGTGTCCCCGGAGCAGCCATGGCCTGGAGAAAGCCTTTCCACAGGTGCTGCAGACACACGGCAGTGTGTGAGAGCGGATGTGCATCTTTAGTGCCCCCAGGCTGTTGTACTGTTTGGGGCAATGTTTACAGTAGAAGGCCGTCGGCTGTGAGGATGGTTCAGGAATTTCAGAATGTTCTCCAGATCCAAGTTTATTCTTCCTCCTCATAGGGGGAGGGGCAGGGGGTTTGGGGCTGGGGGGTTCCAAACTCCGGCTCTCGTCCTCCTCACCACTGCTGCTGGAAGGAGGACTGGATGGACAGCTGAGGTCAAGTGGGGCCTGGGCAGGAACTTGAAGAGATGAAACCAAATGAACGCCCCACAGCAGCCCAGTGGTTAAACAGAAATCAACATTAGGTTCTGAAAGCTCCGCCAGCGAAAACTGCTCAGGCAGAAGATCTGAGAGTGGAAGAAGAACCAGATTTAAACCTAAATGCAATTTAATTCATAGACTTATATACAAAGGATATGTATATAATTAGATCATGAATTGATTAATAAACTGGAGCAAACTAAACATCTGGTGTTACATGTGATCTGGAACATTTTAAAATAACAACAGTGCTCCAAATCCAACTTTCTCCACCGAGACTTCCACAACCACACACGCACACAAACACACACAGAAAAAAATATTACCGCGACCCTACTTTCAGGCGGATTCGTGAAGCTAATATACATTGATTTTAGTCATGATGCATGTGTGTGTGTGTGTATGTGTGTGTGTGTGTGTGTGTGTGAGAGAGAGAGAGAGAGAGAGAGAGAGAGAGGTTAAAAAAAAACTCACCGCTTTGCTGGGGCAGCTCGCTGTAGTTTGGCCTTTTGCTGCTAAAATATTTCTTTACGAGAAAAGAGCGAGGCATGATGGAGGAAAAAAGAATCTCGGAATCCAGGAATCTAGCAAAGCCCTCGACTGCGACTAGACAAACTGTGATCTCAATTAAAAGTGCGTGAGTGTGCTGTACTTGGTCGTTTAGAACCGCCTACAGTCCAGCCTCCCTGTGATAAAGTAAACCGGGCTACGGCTAGGCTAAGCGGAAACTGCCATGATGAGCAATTAATCGGGATCATATGAAATTATATACTAGAGGGTCACCGCTAAACAAAACACAACAGTGATTTTCTGAGAAACTTCAACAGTGTCACCGAAAAGCCTAGCAGTTGATCCCAAAAAAGAATCGATTCTCTGATTCTACTCGCACAGTCGACTCTAAAGCCTTGGATTCGATTCAGACACAAACAATCAGTCTGTAAAATGTCCCTCCACAACACACACGTCAGTAGATTAACTACGTTTTTACTATGAACAAAGTCGAAAACAGAGTAAAACATAATATTTGCAACAAGCAAGTACAGTCGTGCCAGTGATTAATCTGCTCAGCGCAGGACAGAAAAGCACCAGGTGCAGTTTAGCCAGACCTCTTAAAGTATTTCGCAGACTGCTTTTATTTTTGACTTCCAGATTACTGTATGTAGAAAAATCCAGGAATTCAACATCCCTTTTCACTATAAACCTGCAGTTTACGGGCATTGAAGTGGCTCCATCTTCAGGACAAATCTATATTTATATTCTGCTGCGGTTTCCTGCCACATGATCTCTTAACTTTAGCACACAGTGCAGCAGAGTGCGAAGAAAATATAAAACCAGTTGTTATTTAATGTACTTTGATTGATATGAACATATGACACAGATTAATATAAACATTTGCAAGTGTCAGAGTAGAGTTTTGGGCAGTATTTTACAGAACGTTACAGAATATGTGGACAATTGTGCAATGATGTGTACATTTTACACTAAGAAAATTCAACAGTTGTGCAAGGCACAGAATTGAGAGTCACAGTTAGTTGAGTTAGCATTTAAGGTGCAAGGTTAGTAAGCATTCTTAATTAATTTTCTTAATTAATTTATGTGGCAAATGCAGTTCATTTATTTGTCAAAGGATACCTTATAACAGAAAGAGTACCAAAATGTTTTATTCACAATTGACAGTTGTTTGATTTCCTTGTTTTTAGAAGCTTACAGTATGGTTTTTAAACTTTATCTTAGTATGGCTTATACAAGTATTTCTAAAATGAAGGTATTCAGCCCAGGAAAATCTGTAATAAAATCATTGTACTTTATTTCCACCGCCATCTTGAATATTTCATTTGTGTTGATCCTTGAAGTGTGACAGCATGCTGAGTTTTGTTTGGTGTTCCTGTGTCATGTACAAGATACTGTAATTTAAAAAAACATGTAAAAACACCACTACTTGGATCTTGAAAATGACATCACATGCAAAAGTCCATAAAGGAAAAAAAATGCCCAAATTAATTTTATTTTAGGTCTTAGAAGCAAGTGAAAAAAATGCAAGATCTTTGAACCTGAGAGAATTTTCAGAACAGTTTCTGCTCACAAGTGGGTGGGGAAAGCCCAAAGAGGGATGGGAGTCAGGAGAGCTCTGAGTTCTAAGGGTTAGAAACACTCTGTGAGAGATGGTCTGATGTGATTTCCTTGAGGTTTGGCCTGATGGAGGTATTCACTGAGGTTGCTTGCTGTTTCTTGCTGCTGCTGCTCATTTACATTTCGGCATTGTTGTTTGCCTCCATCTCTTGGCTCAGAATGGAATCCCCCTCACTAGAGGGTGCTGCTTTCCTTTCTTGCAGCATAGCTAGCCAGCCGTGCAGCTTAGATAGTCACTGCTGACAAATCAGTACTAAGGCCAGGCAGCAGACAGACCAGCTAAACCGGCAGTCTGCTAGCTACCTTAAGTTGCCACCTAGGTCCCACTCTATCAAGACTGGGTCTGTACCCCAAAATAAACAGAACAGTCGAAAAATTTAAAAAGTGTGTTCAAAAATTCAGTATCTTAGATCTAAATCTGGAACCACTTAACATCAGATCTCTCTTTCCTAGAGCTGTTACTGTAAATAAAATGATCACTGAAAACAGGTTTTACCCTTTGTTTCTCTGAAACCCTTTTCTTTAACATAACTAATCAAGATACAAAAAAGACCTCTTTCTCTCTAATTACTGTCCGTACAAGTTCTTCTTTAGCTGTTCCAAGCAAACATAGGAGAACACAGTAATAAAATAAAAACTGTTGGACATGTTAATATCCACTTTGAAAAAGAACACAATCCACCAAAATCCGCATTTGCTTCAATTCTAAATACCGCAGGCTTTACTCAAAATGTAATGGGTACTAATCACTACTGTGGTCACACTCTTGATTAAATTCTGACCCCTGGCGTTAATGTGGATAACAAAAGTATGATTTCTACAGATCTCTCCTTCTACAGAACTCTCTTCGCTCCACATTAGATGACATTGTACCTGTAAGACATAAAAGAATCAAACAGAAAAAGCTTGCTCCTTGGTGTTGTAGCGGTAAGATATGGGAATGGAATTGTAGACAGGCCACAATAAGTGAGGGTGGGAAAATATGTCTCTCCCTCCTTCACTCTCAGCACTGAAGCCCCCAGGGTTGTGTTTTGAGCCCCCTGCTGTACTCGCTGTACACTCATGACTGTATAGCCACGTCAGACTCCAGCTCCAATGTCAAGTTTGCTGATGACACTCACTGACCTCTGATAACATCAAGAACGCCTACCTGGAGCAGATTACAATTCTGGAGGACTTGTGCCAGGAGAACAACCCTCTCCTAAATGTCAGCAAGACAAAAGAGCTGATTGTGGACTTCAGCACAAGGCAGGTAAGGAGCAACCAGCCCCTCCACATCAGTGGGACGCCAGTGGAAAAAGTGGACAGTTTCCAGTACACATCTCGCAGGACCTGTCATGGCACTGTCACATTCTCAGTGTAGCATTATTAAGTTGTATGAAATAAAATATGAAATGAATAAATGTTAAAAATGGGATGTTTTGGAAAGTTTGGAACCCTTTGCATGCATTTGAAGACCTGCAGTCGTCTAATGCTGACAATTTGCAGGACAAAATTGCTTTGATTAGCTCATTACACCTTAAACTACAAAGACAGGAAATCATGAAAAAGGTTATTTAACATAGGTAATTGCTAGTTGTGCTTGTCACTGGTTCTCTCTTAGAGCATGGCAACATGGGAACCTCTAAAGAACTCTCTACTGACCTAAAAACAATGATAATTCATTCATATAAATTAGGAGAAGGGTACGAGAAATGATCACAAAGGTTTGGACTGTCCTTCTCCACAGTCAGAAATGTAGTTCGGAAATGGAAGGCCACAGGAACAGTCTTTGTGAAGGAAAGATGTGGCAGGCCGAGAAAAATATCTGCAAGGCACAGGCGAAGGTTGGTTAGAATGGTCACAGACAAACCACAAACTACCTCCAGGAAGCTACAAGAACATCCGGCTGCTGATGGTGTCATTGTACATTGTTCCACAATCCAGTGCACTTTGCACCGGGAAAAGCTTGTTGGAAGGGTGATGCGCAAAAAGCCTTTTCTGAGTACTCACCAAAAGAAGAGTCACATGAGGTATGCAAAAGTGAATCTGGACAAGCAGAATCATTTTGGAAAAAAATACTGTGGACAGGTGAGACTAAGTTATTTGGTCACAACCAGAGGCACTATGCAGGGTGAAAAATAACACACAGCATCCCAGGAGAAGAACTTGCTGCCTACTGTAAAATTCGGTAGAGGGTCCATCATGTTATGGGGCTGTGTGGCTAGCACAGCACAGGTAAGTATGAATAGCGAATCATCATTGCACACCGAAGTAAAATATGGAGTTCCACAAGGTTCAGAACACATGAGATTAGCTTCCACTGCTATGCAAAGGAAACACTTTATATCTCTGCCAACCCAAATGATATGCAAAGTTAAATAAGATTGAGGATTGTGTTAAGGACATAAAAGATTGGATGTCACTTAGCTTTCTCTTGCTCAGTCCTTCTTCTTGGCTCAAAAGCTGCAAAGAAACCAACTGTCAAGTCTAATGCCAGATCTTTCTGGTTCTCACATTCTCTGTCATGTTGCTCCTACAATTGCACAATCATATTTATTGCTGTTCTGCATTTTTATCCGCACTGTAGCTGTTGTCTATTGCACTGATCATTTTCTTGTCTTGTCTTGTCTTGTCTAGTTCTGCTCTTGTGTTGCACCATTGTCCTGGAGTCATGTTGTTTCGTTTCACCATGTATATGGTAGAAATAACAATAAAACATAATTGACTTGACTTGACAAATATTAGTCTCAAAGTGGTTGTGAATATTGTCCATTACAACTTAACCCTCAAAGATAAGTCCTCATTGAAAATAAATTTAAGAGGAGGGAGTTTGTCAGACTCAGCAGTGAAGATCCAACTAGCAATGTGGATATAACTGGTTGTCGTGAAGAACTGGAATGAAAACCTAAGTCTGTGTCACAGTGATAAGACGAGAACTCACAGTTACCCCAGTGTAGCATGGCGGATGAACCCAATCACGGACACACACAAGAGAGTTGGTAAACCACGCACCTTAATCTGAGAATGTTCCACAATAGAGTTAAAATTCCCACCAGGAACCTGCATTCTCACACATCCACAGTAAGTACTTGAGTAGAGAGAGTGGGACCGGAGTACTCATGTAACATAAGACTCGATTAGGAGTTGGGCTGGCATGGGGACTCAGTGTCTAAGTACTGTGTATTACCTGATTCCTGTTTATATACCCCCGCAACGCGCATCACCTTGTGTGCGTCACGTGACTGGTGCGTGTGACAGTAACACCCCCCCACCCACCCCCAGGACCCTCACTAAATGGACCCAGTTGAGAGGATACCCGACGATGGTAGTCCTGGATGAGGGAAGGGTCCAGGATGAACCGTCCGGGGACCCAAGACCGTTCCTTTGGACTGTGGCCTTCCCAGTCGACCAAGTACTGGGTGCCACGGCCACAGAATTGCGAGTTGTGGATCTACTGGACAGTGTAGGCAGGTGGAGGAGGAGCAAGACTGATTTGAGCTGTGGTGCTTGGAAGACAGGGTGGATCTGGAGAGAGGCAGGCAGCTGGAGCCAGAAGGTGACAGGGTTAATCCTGTGGGTGACTTTGTGATGAACTGGGAGGTGAGCTTCTTGGACTCAGTGTGGAGGTGCAGGTTGCGGGTGGAGAACCATCCCCTGTCACCGATGTGGAACAATCAACAATTGTCCCGACTGTTGGGCAGACGGCAACCTCTGTTCAACCTCTGGTTCTTGGTGTTTGAACAAAGGAGGCTGGAAACCATTGAAAACCTCAAATGGATTGAACCTGGTAGCTCAGCCCAAATGAGGTCACGGGCCAAGGAGCGCTGATGATCTGTGACGAAACACCTCAGGAAGCGCTCCAGTTGTTGGTTGGTCTGCTCCGTCTGACCATTAGTCTGGGGGTGGTAGCCCGATGAGAGACTGCAGGTAGAGTTGATTAGATGGCAGAAGGCTTTCCAGAACTGTGAACTGGGGCCCTCTGTCTGAGACAATGTCCCTGGGGATCCCATGCAATCTGACTAATTCAGCTGTGATTTTGGCTGTGGGGAGTCTGGCAAGAGCCAGAGAATCAGTCAACGATGGTGAAGATGGTGTCTTTTCCCTCTGATTCCGGCAGGCCAGTGACAAAATCCAGTGCGATGTGTGACCAGGGACAATGAGGAACGGGAAGTGATTGAAGATCTCCCAGGGAGGGTTGGTTGGTGGTCTTGGCCCTGGCACACACCGTGCATGCCTGGATGAACTCCTTGGTGTTGGAGGCCATGCTGGGCCACCAGAAGGCGTGCTGAAGGAGAGACAAGGTCCTGGAGGTGCTGGTTTTGCTCAACCTTAGTGCGGCCTTCCACACTACTCTGTTCTACTAGACAGACTAGAAAACCTTGTTGGAGTCACAGGAACAGCCTTATCCTGGCTTAAATCTAGCTGACCTACCACTATCAGTAAGTATGAATGGCGAATCATCAGTGCACACCAAAGTAAAATATGGAGTTCCACAAGGCTCCGAACACATGAGATTAGCTTCCACTAAATCAGTAAATGTGGAAGCACCAGAGAGGGCGTCCAGGGCAGTGTGGATGGGAGTGGATGACGGTTCTTGATGGACAACATATTCAGCCCCCTATAGTCGACGCAAGGGCAGAGACCCCTGTCTTTCTTCTTGACAAAGAGGAACCCCGCGGCAGTGTGGGAGGATGAAGCCCGGATGGTCCCGTGGCTGTAAACTCGCTGCCGCAGATGGTATAGGTAGGAGTTGATCTCTACCTTGCTGTCAGGATGTTGGAAAGCTGCCCAGAGCTGGTGGGTAAATTCTGGGTATGAAT
This sequence comes from Alestes dentex, assembly GCA_037576975.1. Taxonomy (NCBI): domain Eukaryota; kingdom Metazoa; phylum Chordata; class Actinopteri; order Characiformes; family Alestidae; genus Alestes; species Alestes dentex. The sequence goes on along the minus strand of JBBIGA010133663.1, from coordinate 5,902 downwards.
AGCCAGCGTCCATGCTGCTGACACAAGCCCGCAACCTCCTGTTTCAGGTTGACAATCTCGACTGCCTGCCGATTCACCATGTCAACCAGGACGGCAAAGTCCACTGGGTTCACTGTACAGGACTCAGACATTCTGTCACGGAGTTGGGCTGGCATGGGGACTCAATGTCTGAGCATTGTGTGTTACCTGCTTCCTGTTTATATACCCCACGTCGCACGTCACATGACTGGTGCATGTGACAGTCTGAAATCAAACAGAGTCTGTGTTTTATTCAAAGTTTACAGCCCGTGGGAGCAGCTTCCAAGCTCACTGGGCTCTATACAGAGACCTCAAAATTCAACACCCATTTTACTAAAACAACCCACCAATCGATTTTCTACCAATAAAGTTTTATCACTTGATTTGCTTAATTCCATCTATCTTTGTTTCTACCAACAAAGTTTAATCACCTTATTTGCCTAGCTCCATTTTTCTTTGCTTATACCTATAAAATTTCATCACCTGATTTGCTTACATCTACCTCTTTGTTTCAACCAATAATTACAGAACTAGTTATCTCTAATTAATATTCAGTCCACCTTTCAACCAATTAAATTTTATCACCTGATTTGCTGAACTCCACCCCTTTGGCACCTCCAATCTGGCCTTTAAAAGACACCTCCATGTCCAGTCTGGCTTTCAAGGCCATCTTACATAGTATGGCATTGTGCCATCTTCACTTTAAGTGACCTTTCCACTACCCTTTCCAGCCTCTGCGGGAGACAGTTCAAACTTCTACTGTACGGGGCATTTGGTCAGACAATACGTGAATTTAATTGTAGGGAATTTTACGTTAAAACCCATATAATTCTGCCCTGCCAATCACTGGCGATCAGTAAAATACCCCTTCACTGTTAGCCGTAAGCATGTGGGCATACTGCCTAACCAGGGAATTCTCAAATGTTTTCATGATACCAGCGTACATCTCCCCCTCGGCCAACATGGTGGCAGCCTGTGACTCTCTCTACTCTGTGGTCAGCACACTGCAAATGCGTTTTCCAGAAGCCCTGTTTTTAATATCGGGTGACTATAATCATGCATCTCTGGATTTCACACTGCCCACTTTCACCCGGTATGTGACATGCCCCACCAGAGACAATAAAACACTGGACTTACTATATGCCATCACAAAAGAGGCATACAGTTAATCACCCCTCCCTCCCCTGGGAAGATTACATTTTACATTTACAGCATTTATCAGACGCTTTTATCCAAAGCGACTTCCATTCCCTAACTACAGGGGGCAGTCTCCCTGGAACCCAGTGGTGGTGCTGAATGTAGGATTTGAACCCATGACCTCTTGGTCCAGAGACAAGTATTCTACCCACTGAGCTACCACCGCCCCCAGTCCGCCCCCAGTCAGATCACAACCTGGTGCACCATGTCCCTGTGTATTAGCCCTTAGTGCCCAGGGAGCCAGCAGTCACCCGCACAGTACAGAGATGGTCAGAGGAGAATGAGGAGGCTTTTAAGGACTGTTTTGAGTCTACTGCGTGGGAAGTGCTTTGTGACGACCATGGGGAGGACATTGACAGCCTTGTGACTTGCGTTACAGGCTACATTAATTATCTGTGTGGATAACACTGTACCCACCAGGAGTGTGTGGTGCTTCCCAAACAACAAACCCTGGATTACCCCAAAAAATCAAGGCCATCCTCAAGCAGACGAGGAGGGCCTTCAAATCAGGAGACAAGGAGGAGCTGAAAAGGGTGCAAAGAGAGCTGAAAAGACTGATCAGGGATGGGAAAGACTGCTACAGGCAGAGGGTGGAGAAACAGCTTCAGCAGAACATTGTTAGCGAAGCCTGGAGAGGCCTTAGAACCACCTAAGGCCACAATGACTAGAACTCTCTGCCAGTGTGGGATGCAAGTTGGGCAAATGAACTAAATTACTTTTTCAACAGATTTGATTCATTTGCTCCTGTCTCTCCCCCTATATTGCCCTTTTGATTCAGCCTCTAACATCTGCTACAGATAACCCCACCTCCACCTCAGTCCCACCTCAGACACCTCAGACACTTCACACCTCCTCTACACTTCACACTGCCTCACACTCTCTGCTCACTGCTCCCCCCAACCACGTTATCCAGCACACATCCAGCTTACAGCTCCAGCCTGTCTCTTTCATCCATCCAGGTTGGGAGGGAACTAAGGAGGATGAAAACCAGGAAGGCGGGGGTCCAGATGGCATCAGCTCAAGGGTTGTCAAGTCCTGCACGGATCAACTGTGTGGGGTGATGGTGCACATCTTCAACCTGAGCCTGAAGTTGGGAAGAGTACCACAGCTTTGGAAAACGTCATGTGGTACCAGTACCCCACATCCAAAGGACCTCAAAAGCTACAGGTCAGTCGCTCTGGCATCCCACCTGATAAAGACCTCGGAGTGGCTAGTCCTTGCTCAGGTTCGGCCCCTGGTGAGCTCATCACTGGACCCTCTTTAGTTTGCCTACATCGTTCTCTCTCTCACCTGGAGACTGCCCAGAGTGCTGTGAGAATTATGTTCTTTGATTTCTCCAGTGCCTTCAACACCATTGTCCCACAATCCTGAGGGACAAGCTGGAGTACATAAGAGTGGACTATCACCTTGCCACATGGATCCTGGACCACCTCACAAACCGCCCAGGGCTGTGTGTCAGACAGGGTCATTTGCAGTACTTGGGCAAACTCTGAACATCCAGGGTATGGACATTGAGACTGTGGAGAGCTACAGATACTTTGGTGTTCATGTGAACAATAAACTGGACTGGACTCACACAAAAAAGGGCAGAGCAGGCTGTACCTGCTGCAGAGGCTTTTTGAGAGTAGGGGTCACTCCTGAAAACCTTTAATGACTCTGTGATGGCCTCAGCCATCTTTTATGGTGTGGTCTGCTGGGGCAGCAGCATCTCTGCTACGGACAGAAAGACACTGAACAGGCTCACCCGGAGGGCCAGCTCTGTTCTAGGTGCATTGTTATTACTGTTTTTGTCAATGCCTGTCACTTCACACACGCAAACTCACACATCCAAACACCATGGACCGGTAAGTGGAGGTTTTCTCTATTGTGCAATTTTTCTCTCATATGCAATATTTTTGGGTAGAACATGTGCAATCTTGTGGTTCTTTGGTGTAATGTGTGAGATAATACTGTGAGCGATGTGCAGCCCTCTGGTTCATGGTTACTGTTTATGTCAATACCTTCTGCTGTTCAATGTGTACAGCCATGTATATACAGTACTTACATAGGTGTATATATATATATATATATATATATATATATATATAGAGAGAGAGAGAGAGAGAGAGAGATTAGGGGTGTCACGTGTATAAAAAAATTAATCTAATTAATTACAAGCTCTCTGATTAATAAATCTAGATTAATCACACACATTTTTGCTGTAAAAGTGTTTCAAATTTTACATGAATTTTGGCATATCACTGAATGAATAATCGAACATTACAGACTTTCAACATCTCTTTTATATAATAACTTTCTGCACTGTTCATGTGCAGTAATGATCACAGTAATAAAAAATAATATGACCTACTATGCTAAGGGGAAAAAATGCTTCAGCAAGAACAATGATAGAACTAAGTCCATCTATAAGGTGCAGTTTAAGATGTACATACAAGCACGGGCATCTCATGTGTTTCACTCATACGTCACCCCCTAATATTATAGTTTGGGGGAGCTCGAAACAATGTGTCAACTAACACATTGTCAGAACCCCAAATGTGTTTGATCACCAAGTTATATGGCTGAAGAAACAGTGCTCAACACATAAGGCGCTGACCAGGACTTTGTAATGAACATAGGAAGGTAAGGGGATTATGATCTGAATACACCACCACTGGAGCAACCCCATACACATACACATGAAAAAACTGAAGAGCCCAGATAAGGGCCAGTGCTTCCTTCTCAATTGTAGAATAATTAGCCTGATGTTTATTAAACTTCCGAGAGACTGTCCCCTGTAGTTAGGGAATGGAAGTCGCTTTGGATAAAAGCAGCTGCTAAATTCAGTAAACATAAATAAATGGAGCATAGTCACCCTCAACATCTCTAACCCAAGTAGGAGAAGTTTTTTCAGATGTAACATCTGACCCAGAAGACGTTGTAGTTTTACCCACTGGAGTGGCACACCCAGCTGGCCTAGCTCCATCAGATTTAGGTAAAACAGATGCATTAGTCTGACCCAACTGTGAAACATTAGCCAGTGCTACCAGTCTGTCTAGTCTATTTCTCTTACCTGTAAAGCAGTAGTAACAATGTGAAGCGGAATGATTTTTCGACCTGGCATTTAAATCAACTTTAGGCAGACCAGGCCTAATCCCGGCAGCAAACTTTTCATGATTTTCCTTATGACCATAACCACTAGGTGAAAAATCTCGGCTTACAGACTTGAGTTAACACAAACTCATCTGCTAAAACAGCAGCATCGGCCGGGGTTGTAACTTTATGCTCATTGACAAATACAGTTATATGATCTGGAACAATCCCGTTGAACTGCTCCAAAACAATCAAATCACACAAAGCATCAAACTCACTCACCCCCTCTGCTGCCAGCCCACGATGAAAGTGAGTATTTAACTCTCGCACAACCTCCACATGAGCCTGCTTACTACCCTTACGCCAAGACAGTGCCGGCATCAAGGAGCGAGTCGACATGCCCCCCCCCCACATGCTCCAGCACTCTAGTGTCACTCATATGAATATAGTTCATGATCGGTAGTGCCCCCCCATAGTTAGTTAGATGCCAGCCCGGTAGATCCGCTCTGACGCCGGCCCTGCGCCAAGACCTAAACCGCTGTCGATATGCCTCAGCCACCAACTCATACACCTTCTAGACAGCCTCTTTAACAGATTGATATTTTTTCCTCTCAGACCCTGACAGAGATATATAAGCTTCCTGAGCTTTTCTGACAAGAACACTCTGCAACAGCAGGGTCTTTTCTGAATCGTTACAACCCCTATCAACCCCTTACAACCCCTGCTACGCTCTCAAAAACCAAGAAAAAAACATCAGGCTCTTTTTCATTAAATCTAGGTAATAATTTAGTAATTTGGGCTATATTTACCCCTGAAGAATGAATTTCGCCATTTACAGACTGATCATTAACAGTAAGTCTACCCTCAGCAATTAGGCGTAAACGCTTAGCTTAATGAGCCAGTTTTTTCTCTTCCAAATTATGAGCCAATCGAATTTTCTCTAACTCCATATGACGTGCCTGGTCCTGCAGCTCCAACTCAAATTTCCATTGTGCATACTGTAATTGTAACAATTCCTTGCGCTGCTCAAAAGTTAAACCATCGCTGGAAAACACGCTGTCCAGTAGAACTGGAACTACTGGGTAAGGGGTGGATGTTACCTCAGGCTCTTTCTCGTCAATAGAAACTTCCCTTTCCACAAGCTTTGTTTTTACAAAGTCCCTAACTTTCTGTAATTTAATACTGTGGCAAGCGTGCGGGAGAGAAGATGAAGACACGCTGATCTTCAAGCAGGAGTCCTTTATTTCTCAGTTTCACAGCCTCCACATACAGCACCCAGCACTGCACCCAACTCCAACAACACCCCTCCTTTCTCATCTCTCACTACCCTTCGGTCCATAACACTCTGGAGGATGGTGACAGACGTTCACTTCCTGTCTTACTGCCGGTGCACCACAGCATGCTAGCATGCTCCTAGCCTGTTTGTGCTTCTGTTTTTAGCTGCTAATTATAACTTCTAGTGAGTTAACTTAACGTTTCGGATGATTATTAAACTATTTCCATCGGTCTTCAACGTTGCCAGCCCACTGATGAGAGACGACTGGTCCGACAAACGGTAAGTTTCAGTATGGAGTTTGGCGAGCACCTTCTCTGCACGGAGTGCGGCATGTTTAGT